>PVLA01012214.1:0-46440 GCA_004027455.1 Hydrochoerus hydrochaeris | reverse complement strand
AGGAAAGGATAGAACTTTTAAAAATAGTAATGCAGCATGAAAGGACAATCCAGAAGCTTCATGATGATGCCAAAAGCAACAATATAAGAATAATGGGCATTAGCAAAGATACAGGAGTCCATGCAAATGAAATATGTATTTACAGAAATAATAGCAGAAAATTTCCCAAACATGGGGAAAGAATCTGATATGCAGATAAATGAGGCATATAGAACACCAAACAGTCACAATCAACATAAATCCACACCCAGACACAAAGTAATTAAGATCTCAGACATACAGCATAAAAACAGAATACTAAAACCTGTCAGAGAAAAGACACAACTCACCTATCAAGGAAAGCCCATTAGATTCATGGCAGACTTTTTGGCACAAACCCTCAAGTCAAGAAGAGCTTGGAGTAAGGTATTTCAATCCCTGAAAGAAAGCAACCTTCAACCCTGACTGATGTACCCAGCAAGACTTTCATTCAAATTTAATGGAGAAACAAGATACTTCCATGGCAAAGAACAACTGAAGAAATTCATGTCCACCAAACCAACCCTAGAAACAGTACTGAAAGACATACTAGACAGAGATAAAAATGACCACAATCCCCAAAACAACAACAGAAAGACACCACCAGGTAGGATAAGCAATTAAATAAGGGGAAAAGCAGAAAGAAACAACTGGAATATAACATGGCAAAGCCGAGCCGGTGCAAATCAGTGATATCCATGAATATAAATGGCCTCAATTCACCTATAAAAAAGAAATAGATCGACAGAATGGATCAAGAAACAGGATCCCACAATATGCTGTATACAAGGAACACATCTCACTCAAAAGGAAACTCATAGATTAAAAGTCAAGGGATGGAAAACAGTATACCATGCAACAGGAACCCAGAAAAAAGCAGGGGTAGCTATTCTATTTGCAGACAACATGAACTACAAACCTAAAATGATTAAAAGAGATAGAGAAGATCACTACATACTCATTAGTGGAAAAAGTCAAGAGGAAGAACTAACAATTATAAATATATACACATCAAATACAGGAGCACCCAACTATACAAGACAGATACTAATAGACATAAAAAACCAAATACATGAGAACACAATTATAACAGGGGACATTAACAGCCCATTGTCACAAAGAGATAGATGATCCAAACAAAAAGTGAGCAAAAAAATAACAGAACTGAATCATACCTGTGAGCAATTGGACTTACTGGACGTTTACAGAGTGTTCCACCCACCCAATCACATCAGAATACACATACTTCTCAGCTGAACATGGGACATTCTCCAAAATAGACCATATATTATCCCATAAAACATTTTTAAGTAAATGCAAAGGTATTGAAATCATACCATGCAAAATATCTGACCATAGTGCACTAAAATTGGAAAATAATGGCAAAAAATTGTAAAACCTGCATAAATACATGGAAATTAAATAATAGCCTTTTGAACATCCAGTGGGCTACAGATGGAATTAAAGAAGAAATAAAGCAATACCTACAATTCAGTGAAAATACAGAAACAACATGCTGTAATCTGTGGGATGCAATGAAAATGGTCTTAAGAGAGAAATGTATACCAGCAAATTGTCATATCAAGAAAACAGAATAAGCACAAATAAACAACCTAATGCTCCAACTTAAGCTTCTAGAAAAAGAAGAGCAAGCTAAACCAAAGCTCATAAAAGAGAGTAAATTGTAAAGATTAGAGCAGAAATCAATGCAATTGAAACTTAAAAAAAAATTAGTGAAACAAAAATCTGGTTTTTTGAAAGAATAAACAAAATTGACAAACCCCTAGCTAACCTTGTCAAGAGAAAGAAAGAAAAAACCCAAATTCATGCAATAAGAACTGAAAAGGGAAATATTACTATAGATCCCATGGAAATTCAAAAGATCATGAATACCTACTTTGAAAATCTCTACTCACATAGAGTAGAAAACACAGAGTTAATGGACAGATTTCTAGAAACATATGAACTACCAAAGCTCAACCAAGAAGATATAGCAATTTTGAACAACCCAATATCAGCTATTGAAATTGAAAATGTAATTAAAAACTTACCAACAAAGAAAAGCCCAGGTCCGGATGGATTCACAGCTCAATTCTACAAATAATTTTGAGAACGTTTGATGCCAATGCTCTTTAAACTCTTCAATGAAATTGAGAGGAAAGCAATTCTTCCTAAATCATTCCTGGAGTCAAGTATTAATCTGATACCAACACCAGGGAAAGATCCAACCAAAAAAGAAAACTATAGGCCAATCTCACTAACGCACATTGATGCAAAGATTCTCAACAAAATACTGGCAAATAGAATGCAGCAAATCATCAAGAAGACTATACATCACGACCATGTGGGGTTCATTCCAGGAATTCCGGGATTGTTTAACATATGCAAATCAATAAATGTAATACACCATATCAACAGAGCCAAAAACAAAAAACCACATGGTCATCTCGATAGATGCAGTAAAAGCTTTCAGCAAAGTCCAACACATGTTCATGATAAAAAACCCTTCAGAAATTTTGCATACACAGTGTCTACCTCAACCTTATAAAGGCCGTCTATGACAAACCAACAGCCAACATTATACTAAATGGACAAAAACTGAAAGTTTTCACTTTAAAATCAGGAACAAGACAAGGTTGTCCACTATCACCACTCCTATTCAATATAGTTTTGGAAATACTAGCCAGGACAATCAGACGAGAGAAAAATAAAAGGAATAAAGATAGGAAAGGAAAAAGTTAAATTATCACTATTTGCAGATGACATGATACTCTATATAGAAGACCCAAAAATCTCCATTAAAAGACTATTAGAGGTAATAAACAAGTTCAGCAGTGTAGCTAGATACAAAAACAGTGCTCAAAAATCAGTAGCATTCCTGTACACAAACAAAAAACTCACTGAGAGAGAAATTATGGAAATATCACCCTTTATAATAACATGTAAAAAAATGAATTACTTAGGAATCAACCTAACTAAAAATGTAAAAGACCTATATGCTTAAAATTATACTACACTGAAAAAGGAGATTGAAGAGGATATTAGAAATTGGAAGCATATTCCTTGCTCTTGGTTTGGAAGAACCAACGTTGTGAAAATGGCCATACTCCCAATCTGTTATACAGATTTAACACAATCCCAATCAAAATACCATTGACATACCTCACAGATCTAGAGAAAACATTCCTAAAATTCATTTGGAAATTTGAGAGGAGGGATGAGGTGTCTATGCTTTATTTTTTCAAAATAATCTGCACTGAAAATCTTTTATCAAAATCTGCTATTGCCTCCATGCAAGGGTGTGGCCAGAGGATCTGACAGGTGGGACATAATGTGACAGCCAATGAGAGAATTAAAAACACCAAGAGATTAAATTAAGGTTTAGAGAAAATTGGCATATAATGACAAACTCTATGAGGAGGGCATTGTTGTAGTTCAGTGGAGATAAGGGATCATTTTTAGTGGGACTTGCATATATAGGTGAGCATGTGGTCTTATTGTTCAGAAGAATGATTTAAATTGAAAACAAACATAATAGATGGCATCTCAAATGTTGGAATTAGATGAGAACTACAAAGAAATATATTTAGAAAGAGAGGGAAAGCAAAAATAAAATGAATAGAAAAGTAAGGAAAGGAAAAGGATCTCACAAATGAAGTCTCATTTTTAAAAATTATGCTCATGGGACAGAAAGATCAGCTCTGATAACATTAAGAAATAAAAGGAAGTGAAGTTCCAAAAACCAAGAAACAAAGATTTACTTTAGGAAATAATCTTGATCTAATGAATCAAATCATGACAGATCAAACAAGTTTCAATTGTTATTTTTAGAGGTCATTGGTGACTTTACAAAAGCTATCAGATATATATTGGTAGAAATTAAACATTATTAGAGTGTGTTCAAGAAAAATCCAAAGACATGAATGTTGATAGAATGTAGAGTAACTTTTAAAGCCTTGGTAGTAAAGCAAACATGCAAATGGGAGAGCTGGTGGCTGATGGGGGCTATGAGAACATGAGTTAATGAATAAGTAGAAGGAATAACCTCAGATAAGAGGAAGGACTTCCCCTTCCTAGTATCGAAAAAGATGGTAAAAGATACAGATACTGACACACATAACTTAATAGAAAGAAAAATAAAGGCATGTGTGAGTTTTGTCTTGATTTCCTTTATAATCTTAGTAAAATACTAAATAAGATAATTGAGGGCTTACGCAGAAGGGGCAGATGTGAAACGATTACTTGTTAGGTTCTTATACCTTCAATTACCACCCAATTTTCTCCTAATAAAATCTTTTTTTTCCCCTAAAGATTTAGAGTAACTGTTTAAGAAGTTGGTCTGATACTGGTAACTTATGCTTTTACCAAATGTAGTAGCTGTATGTTGCTTTCTAAGAATACCTCCAGTATTTAAATGACTTATATAAATTAGTCAAGCACCTCAACAGATTATTCTCACCTCTTCATCATCATATTTTATCTCTTATCTTTGCTCACATTTCCATTTGATTGTCCCTGGCATATTGTATTTTTCCTCCTCCTCCTCTTCCTCCTCCTCCTCCTCCTCCTCCTCCTCTTCCTCCTCCACCTCCTCCGCCTCCTCTTCCTCCTCCACCTCCTCTTCCTCTTCCTTCTCTTGTTCATTCCCCTTCTTTTACTTCTTCCTCTTCCCCTTCCTCTTCCTATTCTTCCTCTTTCCATTATTTTTCTTCTTCAACCTCTTCCTCTTCTTCTTGTTGTTGCTGTACTTCTTCTTTTTCTTTTTAACTAGGTGCTTTACACCTACTTTTCTATATGCAGATAGCCAACTAGCATTATTCTGGCCTCATTAATCTACTCATTTGCAGTTCAATTCAGATGTTACTTCTCAGTTATTTGTTTGTAACAACCATAACTAGCTTTCCACTCCCAAGAGTAGATAACATTCATTTACTACATTTCATATTGTGTACTTCAAATTTTACACTTAGTAATTATCAGTTTATAATTCTTATTTATTTTTATTAGTACATAATCATTGCATTTATAATGGGGAGTTGGTACAGGTATGTAAAGATCCTAATTTTTTTTCTTTCCCTATCCCTCCTTCCTATAGGAACACTGTCTATATTTGATGTACTAAATTCTGATGTAATTTAGTCTCAACTACAGAGTACCTCTTTTTCTTACTGTATTCTAATGACTCATAAATGAACAGGCTCATAAGGATCAGTATTATAAAGATGAAACTTGAGTTGAAGAATATGGCTTACATCTATCAACACATGAGCTCTCCATGTCTTACTTCCAAAGACAAGCAGACACACATGTTCAGGGCAGCTTATCCTCTTTCTTCAAGATCAAAGCTAGTTAGAGGAACTCTCTCTAAACACAGTGGAAGAGAAATGGACTGGATTTTACCTGTTTGCTACTTATGCTTTCATAATTGCAAATCAAATTTAACTACTGCTGTTGGGAAGAATGAATGAGGAGTAAAGAATAAACTCCCTAAAGATGGAGAGAGGTATCATGATTGGGAAGTAAATATCTCCTGTTAAAATGAATATAATGTATCTATAGAGCTCACACAAATTAGTGTTTATTTATGGTAGATAAGAAAAATAATTTGAAAATATGAATGAATTAATGATAATCAGTCATTGGCTTCCTGATTTACACTTTTTACATAGTACAAAATTTTAAATTTTTTTTAAATATCCTTATGCTCTAAATCCCTTTGAGTGTCCTCCCAATCATTTATATTCTTAGCTCTTGACATCTTGTATCAGACATTGGTAAGGTATTAATCATGAGCCAAATCCAAGAAATCTCTGCTTTTGTAGCAAATCTTTATTAGAACACAATCAGACGCTCTGACATGCACGTGTCTATGGCTACTGTCATTCTATGGTTGCAAAACAGAATTTATTTGTTCTAAAAAGCCTGAACTATTGATCTAGCCCTTCAGACTCAAGGAAATATTTTCCTGGATCTTACTTCAGTAGGTCAGAAAGAGACACAATACTGGAGGAACAACTTGTGCTTCCAAAATGCAAGCAATTGTGCTTCTACATGTAAAAATTTAAAGGATAGTTGAGAAAGGATAGCTACAAAAGAAGTCTTTCTGGTTAGTTTTATTTTTGTATTAACTTTATTTAATAGATAAGTACATAGCGACAGCTGAAAAGAAAAATCACAGTTTTAAGAGGCAGAGGTTTGGCTCTGGTTTGGAGGGTGCATCATGACTACCAGCCATAGCTGTTACTCTGGTAGCTGATACAAAATACCCAACATCCGAAATTAAAGGAAGAAAGATTTATTTAGCTCAGAGTTCATAAAAGTTGAAATGCATATATAAATGGCTCCAAGGCAGGTGGTATGGCAGACAGGCAACTAAGAAATGAGACAGTTCATGGTGGGGAGAAAGTAGCAAGGCAAGCAAGGGATGATCACAGCTCTTTCTACCCCTTAATTCTTATTCCGGCTACCTAGGGTGGGTAGGACTCACACTCTTAATCCTAGCATCCTTAATCCTAGCACTGCATAGTGAATGAATACTAACATCACATACACTAGTACCAGCAACCTGTGAAAATATGTCACTTTTTTCTGCATCAAGCTTTAGCAGGAAATCTAGACAGAGGCAATAACATTACATCCTTAACCTCCTAATGACTCATGCCTATCCTTTTATGCAAAAGGCATTTAGTTCATCTCCAAGAGTTGCCAGAGTCCTAAAAGGTTCAACTTTGCTGAAAAGTTCAAATCCAAAATGTCCTATGAGATTTAAGGTAAATTCTTACCTGTGAGCTCCTGCACAAATAGAAAGTTAAACACTTTCAACATTCAATGGCAGAAGATCTTCCATTTGAAAATTTATGGACATGAGATACAAAAGAATGGGACTACAGCAAGTCCAAAATCCAGCAGGGTAAACACTAAGTCCTGTATTTCCATGTGCAGCATCTGAGACAATCTGTGGCAAGAGATGGACTCCAAAAGGCTCGGGTGCCTCTGTCCCTAAAGCACTTCCAGTGGTTGTAGCTCCCATGTCTTCTCTCCTGGGCCTGTTCTGCTAACTCCTTGCAGTTTTCTTTATATGATCCATGTTCCTGGCCTTTCCATACATCTGAGGTCTCCACTGCACCTTTAGCTTCACTCACAGCTTCACACACTTCCCTCTTAGAGACACACTGCTGGCCTCCAAGGCCGCCTTCTGAAATCTGGGTGGAATTGTTTCTAATTCCACAATTTATGCATTAAGTGTGCACCTACAACCAGCACCCCATGAATGGTGCCTAGGTCTGTTGCCAGCTGGATCAGTGGCCAGCTTTCCTTACCTGTTGGCTATAGGGGTAGAATGCTTATGAACCAGATTCCAATGAACAACATTTCTATACCACTACCATTCTGGAACATGGTGCTCTGGAACTCTCCTCTTAAAGCAGTCTTTCACCTTTGCAACTCTGAGCCTGCAAAGATTGGAATCCTGTAGGTTCTTATGTTGTCTATGTTGTCTTTTTCTGAAGTACTTACTTAGCTTTTTCTTTCTAATATTTTCAGTGACCAATTTCTTCTCTGTTCCATATTTGCAAGCTACAGATTTACTGACACTGCCTTTCTGGCCAAACTCCCAGTGTTTTGAATCATTATACTGAGCTCTTTGCTCTTGTTTCTCAACATAAATCTGGCTAAGACTCCCAACAATAGACATGCCACCCCCCTCAGTATTAGACCACTTTGAAGTTCAGTCTCAAGATCAGTCTACTGCCCTTAATCTTAATTTCAAGCAAAATCTCTAGACACAACCAAAAGACAAACTTTCTGCCAAGGTTCAGCCCACAATATCTGGAGTCCAGGGGCCTATGTAATCCATCTTCCCAGCACAAATCTCCCAAGCCTGGTCTTTACCAGCAGGATTTCTATTAGCTTTCTGATCTTCTAAGTGCTGACCAGAATCCCATGAAGTATAGTCTAAGGCATCTCATCTCTACTTTTTCAGTCAGTATCTATCTCCAAACCTTTCCTAACTCTTCCCCTTCTGACAAGCCAGCTCCAAAGTCTCCCGAACCATTTGGTCCAGCATAGTTACAGCAATGACTTCATTTCTCCGGTAACAAAATTTTTCTTAGTTATTTTTCTCCTTGCTAAGACAAAATACCCAAAACCCAAAGTTACAGGAGGAAAAGTTTATTTAGTCTAGCATTTGTAGAGGTTTCAGTCCATAATTGGCTGGCCCAAGGAAGGGTGGCACGGCAGTCAGACATTTCATTGGAGAAACAGTGTATGGCTGGGAAGGGGTAACAAACAAGCAAGAGGAAATTGCACCTTTTCCTGTCCCTAATATTTTATTCAGGCCACTAAGGCATGTAGCAGTCACACCCGCAATCCTAGTCCCTTGATCTTAACAATGCACCATGGATCAATCCCAGCATCACACACTAGATTAAGCACATTCTTTAAAGCTCCCCCATATGCATTTTTTTACTTTTCCTTGTTAGGCATCACTAACCATGTAGCTCAGAGATTCAGACAAATAGAGACACTGTATTCCTATGTAGCTTTGTTCATGATGTATTTCCATCCAGCTGTGTTCTCAGCAGCACCTTTGTCAGTTGTGTTAATGCCATTTTTTTTCAAATAAAGTAGAAAATGGCAAAACAAGAAAATGTCTTCAAGTGCACCCATTCTTTTAATTATTAGTTTCTATCACAGGGAAATTTGATACCTATTGCTTCTGTTGAAACATACCATATTTGTTTTGTGAAAACAATGAAATAATTGAAAGCATGAATTATGAAACTAAAATGACTGAGGACATTGAAAGAATATAGGTTGGCCCTAAAATCTCGGTAATAATAAGAACAATAAAAATGCATTGCATGCCTATTATATATCAGAAAAGGTTATAGGAATTATTTCATTTAATTCTTAAATAAAACATAATCATATATTAAAATCACTTACATACCTTCTCAAATCTTAGCATCAGGCAGGATGCTATCAGCATAATATTTATTCCACATTTACTTTCATGTGATCCTCGATTTTTATTTCAGTAAACTTCAAACATTCTCATAATTTTTGTGATCACAAAAACATTATTCACATCTTGAAATTGTGAGCTATTTAGAGCTGATAATATGGAGTTCCCATCTATATTGTTAATGTAAATGTAAACTGGGTACAAGCAGTATGGAAATGAGTTTGGAGATTCTTCAAGGAAGTAAAAGTAGAAATTTCATTTGACTCAGCTATTCCCCTTTTAAGTATCTTCCCACAAAAATTAAAAATATTATACCATTTAGATACCTATATACTCAACTTTAAAGTGATGTATAGCCTATATGAGGCCTGGGGTCCATTTCCCAGCAATGCAAAAAAATATAAAATTGTAAGCAAACATTTGTTAATTGTTGACTATTTGAGGATGGAATTCTAGGGGTCCAGGAACCTGTATCATAGATTTACCACTCAACTATTATGAATTTTTTTCATGTTCTGCTAGAAATATGTAGAAGAATACAGAAACTTTCACAGTGATTTTCACAAAGTAATTGAATTTCTACTGACTCTAATAATCAAGATGTGGGCTAGTATTTTGTATGTTACTCTTTAAGATTTCTTTCTCTAGTAATTTTACTATATTTTATATAACATATTTTATATAATGTTTTATATTTTAGCGTTTCTTTGTATTTACAAGGTGGTTGTCTATAGCAGCCTGGAAGTTTAAGGAGAAAACAAAAGCTGGCTCTTTCAGAGTCTGAGAAGCAGAGTCTAGAAGGGAAATGTGGGCACAGATGGTGGAGTCTTAGCTATGTGGGGAAGGACATGACAGACAGGGCTGCAGGGTGTCCTCCTAAACACCGGCCTCAGCACAGGGTCCCCGGTACCTGAATTCTAGTGTCATGCTGATTGTTGTGTCTATCCTCATTTCTATATTCTGAGTACCTAATACCATGATTAGCACATTAAAGACACTAAAATACTTGAGTGAACAAAAGTTTAAATATGATGGTGGTGGTTAGGACCTGGTGATTATACTCTGCCAGCAATTATGCCAGCAATTATTAATTATACTCTGCCAGCAACTATGCTACACACCATATATAAATATTTTTAATGTGCTCAAAGTCCCCAGGAAAAAATGTTTTACTTTGTACTGTGAGATGTGATCTCTATTTTATAATTTCAAAGACAGAATGGTCTTTTGAGGTTAGGTTGGGAGTCCATGTTTATTGAAAGAGATGAGATTCTAGCTGAGTTGAAAGTGAAGAGAGAGAAGCATCAAGGTCTATAGGGGAGAAATGTAGAAATCTAAACTTTCTAGATACAGACACTTGGAGCAAGATGGATAAAATATATGTGAAGACTTAAGACATAAACCACTAGGGGAGGAAGGAGTCTGCATGTTTTATTAAAATATTCATAGTTAATATCAGTGAAGAAATAAAGTTAAAAACCTAAGATACTGAAGAAAAATTGATAGGCTTCACTCTTATCTGATTTATTATCTCATAATGGGCATTCTTTACTTCAATCACTTTTACATCCCTCGGTGTTAATTATCTATGAAAAATGTAGCACTATTTGATATGTTTATAGCCTTAATGTACATATTTATTTTTCCTTTTCATTTTGTATTAGTTAGCCTTCCAGTCTCTGGGACAAAATACTTGATGACTGCAACTTTAAGGATTAAAATTTCAGAGGATTCAGTCTATGATCTGGTTCCAAGGCAGAAATGACATAAGAGAAGGTCACGGCAGAGGAAAGCTACTTATCTCATGGCTTCTGGATGTACAGAGAGAGAAGAAGATGAGAAAAAGAATCAACCCCTTCAGGCCACATCTCCAGGGACTCACCTCTTCTGATTGTGCCTTACCTGCTAAGAGCACATTCAGGTATGAACTCATCAAAGGAGGAGAACCACTGTTGAGTAAAGCACTCGATGTATCCAATCAACTTCCAAAAGTACCACTTCTGAACATAGGAACTTTTTGGTGAACAATTTAGATCAGCCTTCCTCTGTCTTTTTTATTAACAAATATCTGATATGGTTGATGTCCCAACTACTTTTCTACATAATAATTTACAATACTCACCCAAAATTATTTAGTGGCTTGAAACAACATTAATTCATGTATCATCGCCACAATCATGTTAGTGGGGTGGGAAGTTCCTCTGCTCATTTTATATGGGTCCACTACAGTGGTTGAATATAGTTGGATGGTCAGCTGACCTAAGAAGCCCAGGATGACCTCACGTACCCGTCAGTTGGTGTTGGTGGCCTACTAGAACACCTTATTTGTCTAGGTGGTCTGTCACGTTCCACAGGTTACACTGTCTTCCTTTGGGATATCCTCTGGGTCACATTCAAAGCAGGTAAAGATAGACTCTGTCATACCCTTAAAGCTCTGCCTTATAAATTGTGCAATATGTTTTCTCTTTCATGTATTGATCAAAGCAGGTATTGCCATGAGCTCAGACTCAGAAATTGGAAAAAAACCACTCAACATAATGGAAAGAATTGCAAGATATTGTGACCATGCTTTCTAATCAATAATGGTTGAAGTTCAATAAGTATGCATTTATGTATTACTATTTCTTTGCCATAAGAAAAGAATTGTTGGAAGCAGACCTGATTTCTGTGTTAAAAAAATCTATATTTCAGAGCTTGAGAATGTAACTCATTTAAGAAACTCTCTCAATGTGAGATGATGTGAATGAGCAGGTGGTGGCATTAAAAGAACAGCCAGGAAAAAATCCTACTATATAAACAATATTTATCCAAGTGGACTCATGAATACAAGGTGACATAAACAATGTGGCATTTCAGGAAGATTAACTTGCCCATAGCTGCAGGAGGAAAGAAAGTAGAGAGGAACTAGATGCAGGAAAGTCATTTAAAATCTGCCTTAATAAACCAAATGAAATAAAGGAGTGAGAGCTTCATTGTAAATTCTATTCATATTCCCCGTTACTTATTTGGGATTTTATATCATGGTACATTGCAAGTGAATGTTAGCCTCAGGTCAAATACATGGAGCATGGAGTGTACAGAAGAATAAATAAAACATACCTGGAAAGGAATGTGAGTAATGCTGAGACCAGAGTGGCTCCAGAAAACTATCAACTTATTTACAAGTTCATTTTAATTTATTGACAATTCAAGGTAGTTTAAGTAATTTAATGTAAAATGTAAGATCTGTTCTTGAGGAAAAAAACTCATTTTTTTAAACTTCCAAAGACATTATATTTAGAGGTAGCACTTGGTATAGTGAAGTAAACATAAAACCCCACAGCCATTTACTTAAAACTGATTGATACAAAAAATAGAAATATTAGCACATGCAGCATTTCAGTTTCCCCTGAAGACATCCCAGTTCAATGTCTTCTCAGGTTGCTAGAAAATGAAGAATCTCATATATCCCAAGGTGTTTTTATTCTGGATGGTGATGCTTGTCAGTTTTTCTCTGATTCAAAGATAGATCTGAAAAATTTTAGAAGTGTTTTCTCTGAAAGAAAAAAAAATATCAGTTCCTTTCTTTAAAAAGCAATGTAAAACGATTCAAGCTTAATAGGAATCAAGTCATAAGTTTATCTGGAGAGAGGTGACATTTATGCTTTGCCATAAGAAAAAAGAAAATAGTACAAACAGACTTGATTACTGTTTAAAGGCCTATATTTCAGAGCTTGAGACTATAATAATTTTCTAAATTTTCATTTAGAAAATTATCTCAACATGAAATTGACAAAAATGAAAATTAAATGCAATATCTAACAGACTGAAAAACAGGCTAGAAATGGAAACCTTTATATTATTATAAGCTGTTTGATGGTTAAAAAAATAATCAAAACAATAGAAAATTTTAATATATTTTGGTCAAGTTAATATTTTCAATATGAAGGCTCCTAGATTGGGGGACATAACAATATAAAACTGAGTTGTCTATTTTAGCAATTTTTGTAAGCAAACATTTTTGATATTATGGATATTTCATATCCCATAATAAAATTAAAGATTTGTGACACTGTTCTCCTTCTACTTCTCAAATTTCAAACCAGATTATACCACTTTACCTGGTTAAATGTGCATTCTTTCACCTTTTATTTGTTCCAAGAAACTCAGGCCAGAATATCTACAAGACCAGTTTCTCTAAATTCTTTAGCAAAATCACCCATGGCCCACTTTAAACATAATGCATCAGAATGTCCAGAAGTTTGCTTCACTGAGCTTTATTTTAAAAATTTGTTTAGGTAATTACTTCGATAAACCAAGGTTAGACACTGTAGATTTTATTTCCAAATAATTGATTTATTTTAAGTAAGTAGAAATTAATTTCTCCTTTACAAGTACAATAGATGTAATCTTGGTTTGAGTTTTCTAGAAGAATAGCATCAATAGAAAAACTATAAGACCAGCAGAAAGTTATTCAAGGGGAATTATTCGACAGGATTCTGGGGTCAAGCGCAGGACCAGAGTCAAAGTCTGAAGGCTGGAAGCTGGTCATGCAAAAGATTTTCAACCTCAACTAGAACAAGCAGAGCAAGCAAGGACCAAGAAAGCATCACAGCATGCTACTGCCAGCCCAGGGCTCCTTGGTGAATGCTGCTGTCAGACTGCATTGAAAGGCTCCAAGAAGTTGGAGTTTGATGTTCACTGGTGATGGAAATAGCAGAAGACTCACCCACTCAGGAAGAGTGGAGTTTTGCAAATGCAGGCTGATTTCCTTCTTTTTCCTCTTTACTTCCATTGAGACCACAAGCAGAGTGGCTGCTGTCTCCCAAAATCACGGTGAGTCTCCACCTGTCTGTCAGTGTATGGTCTGCATGCAGTCCTCTTTGGAAACACCAACAGTCACACCCAGAACTGAGTTTTCCTAATTTGCAGAGCAAATCTTTAACCAGTGAAGTTGAGAGTCATGATTGATGATTACAATACTTTATGAATATTTATTGAGTGCTCATTTTTCTTTTTCTTTTCTTTTTATTTCTTTTCTTTCCTTTTTTTGTTCTGATACTCAGACCTTTTATACTGAGCTACATGGATACAATTCCCGACTCCATCCCTAATTTTTTCTTTTAATTTTGAGACACAGTCTAAGTCATTAAGTTGTCCAGGTAGAGCTCAAACTTCCCATTTCCCTGCCTGAGACTCCTGGTCTCTGCGTCTTATAGACATGTGCCCCGCACTATATCACACCACACTTTTTATCAGAAAATGACTAAGATGCTGGGGATACAGGGAATAAATCAGGTCTAAGAGATAATTCAAATACAATACAATCAGAAAAATACCACAAGACATATCAGTATTCTGTACATCAAGAACTTCAGGACAGTGTGGGGTAGAGCTGTCAGGAAGTTATAGTAGCACACTTGATGCAGGAGTGATGGTTCATTCAGGAATCCAAGCTTTTCTGTATTATTAGGTCACAAAATACAATGAAAAATTGAAAAGTAATAAAGCTGAAGACATCTAAAGCCTTGTGAAATCTTTTGTTCTATTTTATACAAATATTTTTGAAATTCATTTGGCCAAAGAAAGTAGGCTCTCCAGGGTATCTGGTCAGAACCACCTAGATCTGCAACACATGCCTACTGAATATGCTTAGTGTTAGGTTAAGATATGTTGCTCAACCTGAATTCTCATCCTATAGGCATGGAGAATGAGCTTGTTTCCAAAAAGAATAGTTTTGATGTGCAAAAGTAGCTCTCTGAAACAAACAAACAAAAAAAAAAACCCAGTCTATCCCATTTCATCACACACCATAATCCATTCTAAAAACATCAATTATATCTGAAATTTGCCTACATTTTACCATTTTCATTACAATTACCTTGGTCCAAGCCTCCATTATCTCTTTCCTGTTCTGTAGTTGAGTCATAAACTACTACTTTCTCTGCTTTCATCTTTTCCTGTCTATAATTTTTTCTCTATGCAGAAATTAGATTAATGCTAAAGTAGAATTTCAAATACATAATGGAGTGAAAAAAGAAAAAAAAAGTTTTGATATCCACTTATCTATCTCAGGGTCCGGAATTAGCTCCCTTATTAGTTTAGATCATAAACGTGCAAGGATATTTGACCTGAGCTGAGAAGAGCCTCATGACCTGTGCTCAGATTCTTGTCTCCCGGGATTGTGATACTCTACCAACCACTCATGTCAATAAAGGGACAGGCCATAGCCAAGGGCGTCTAAAAATGGTAGCAGGATGCACAATGGTTATGAAAAATCCTGGAGAAGTTACTTCCAGTACTTACACAAACGGGTCTCTCTGACATTGAAAGTGGTCTCTGCTGAGTATTGTGCTGTGTTGAAATCCTCTTTTCAACTGAAAAATTATTCTCCTGAGAAACTACTGCTGGCTAACACTCTCTGCTATCAGCACTCTAGGAGATCTCATCTTTCTAAAGACAACATCCTTACTCAAAGTCATGCTTTCTTTCCATCAGCTACCTGCAATCAATGTCTGCTTCATGAAATGATGGTGCTAAGAGCCTGGGTGGTGCCCTCATCCCACATTTGCCAACTCTGAAGTGAACTTGATGTTTCAGAGTGCCCCGTGCAACCCGGTGAAGCCTGAAGCCTCTTTGCAGAACAACTTTTCTCTTTTCCACTGGCTTCTTTGTCCTTGTCACAGACATTTATCCTAACAGTACTCTCCTGATCAGTGTTTTTCAAGCTAATCCACCACAATGACTTTTTTCTTTCCAATTAACTGAATCTGTAATAAAATACTGCATAGAAGCACAATGATTATCTATGCAGGATTGAATGGAAATGCATTCTATGCCTCAAATTACAAGTCCTACTTCATCCTCATGGGGAAATGTTGTGATTATAATAATAATCATTACCACTATTATGATTATTGTAATGGCAATGTTTTGAATTATTTAAGAACTTAATTTGGTGAGTTTTATCGCAGGGATTTATTATAAATAACTCAATGCTGAATCACCAGCACTTATCAGAATTAATAACACAAAATAGTTTCTCAATAAAATTTCCTTCAGTAAATTATCCACACATAAGTAAACTTTTTAACTAAGGGAGGAATTTTCTATACAGTCAGAAATTCATTATATATACATTGAGCTGTCCTTAAATCCATTCATTAATACAAGGCATATTATTTCACCTTTTCTATCTTAAGATTTAATTATCTGGGTTTAAAAGCATTGCTAAGTTTCATGAAAGAGTATATCTTTTCCTGCTATAAATTGGAGACTGTGCACCTACATTATTGACCATGAAGTATGTCAAATCAGGAAACCAGTTTCTCTTTTGAATCTCAGCTGAATCATTATCAAATGCTAATGATCTCCAGATATTTAATCTGCTTTCTGTTAATCAGAAGGGAATATAGAATTAATAGAGTTTTTGTATGAGATTGCTTTGATTTCCTTTGAGAATCCTAATTCTAAGATATCTCAATGCCTTAGAAAACTCTCTTGACAGGTGCTTGACAGGTGCTTAAGTCTTAGACACACTTAATTTCTTCCTCTCAAATAATGAGAGAGTCTAGTCTTGGAAAAACTTAAACACAAATAGCCAGTATTAAGTGTGAGCCACTCATGTATTTTTGCTCTTAATGCTTTTGCCTTGGGAGATTCAAGTGTATCAACAAGCCACTGTTCTTTTGCTACAAATGGAGTGCTCTTTCCAGATTGCATGCTTGAAAGCTTGAGATAACTTTTTTTTTTTCTTGACCTGTGTTACCACAGTACACTTTACTTTTTGGTCTGACAAAAATGGCACTATGCCTTATTTAGTTTTGTTGTTTGTTTTTCTGGACCGCATTTTTCTGGTTCCAAGTACAAAGACAGATCCAATTTGACAAGAAAAATGAAACTGAAGCAATAATTAGCATCAAGGTCTTTCTTGCATGAATAAAAGTAATAATATAATGCCCAGCTTTCTGACATTTCCATGGCTCTGTACATGTGGGAAATTACTCTGTTTACCATTTTGTCTTTCCTGAATGTCATAACACTCTTCAAAGATGAGGTGAATTTGAAATTAAAAGCATAAACACTATGATTCATTTTGCATATGACCAACAATGGCTTTGGGGTAAATGCTCAGTACAGTGGAGGGAATCAAACCCAGGGTCTTTCCCAGGATAGGCAGAGATTGACCATTTCACCTAAGGCTCCCAAGGAGTTTTTTATTAGAAAAAGTAAGGAATATTACTCTTTCCTGTTTTATTTCTTCATAATTCTTTGACCATTAACTATTAATAGTTATTGGACAAGGAGCAGTAACAAAAAACTTCATATATCTTACAGTCCAAATGTAACCATATTTTAATTTCTTGCTTTGTTTATTTTCATTCTATCTTTTCTTTTCTAGGTTGGAGTTAGTTTCAAGATATTCAGATTTACAGTAAAAATAAATTAAGATACATAGGTAGAAAAATTTTCAGTTTGCATATCTAAGGGATAAACTTGTTATCTGTGATTTTATTAACTCACTATCTGGATTTCATTTTTACCATGTGTAAAACTAAATTCACCGGTCAGGAATCCCACTCTGTTGATTTGCATGCATAATTCTGAAAGATTTTCATTTTAGATTCATAAACACAACTGAAGTATCACAGTGCAAAACTCATGCAAACCCCCCAAAATTAAAAAAAGTTAATGAGATGGTGGTATATTCTGTTGTTTTTATTGCAATCACAAGCTGAAGAAAAATATTAAAATTATACATACTGATTTATTTTCCAAATGAATATTTTAGAATATTCCAGTTTTTATTCTGGTCATGCTTTCTGATCTTGCTAGATTATTGGTGAGAATAACATCAATTTCCTGTTGCAAGTTTCCAAACTAGCTATAGTGTGGGAGAGACTGATAATAGGTCTTTGTTTCTCAATGTACCCTTTGTCCAAAACAATGGAAGACAACTCCTAGAATAATGAAGGAATTTCATAGCTTACTTTGTAGCTAGATTGAGATGTGACTAATTAACTTACAAATAGGATTTAAACGTGAACTTTTTGTGATTATCTAAGACTGTCTTTAAGATACTCTTGAAATTTTCTTCTTCTCTTCCCTGGTCATTCTCCTCTCTCTCATTTTCCTCTTATTGTCTACATACCTTTAACTAAGACACAAGCACCACAATCTCATATCATAGACTTGAGAACATTACCTCATGGAGTAAGAAATAAACTACTTATCTGTGGATCTTGTAGTCACGTCTGACGATCAGAAAAGGACTGATCACTCTCAGTGATGTGAGAAATAAATACACTTATATTTAGACCATGGTAATTGTTGGTTTTTTTCACCACCACTAAGTGGAATCTTAACCAGTGCTAATTCAAAATTTTAGCAGTGAAACAAACTTAATTTACACTTACTACTTCTTGCATGATATATCATGCAACATTAATACAAAACATAATAATGAAAACAAAACTCTAAAGAATAAATACGTTTGGGATTCCTTCCTTTCACCCACATCTGATTTCCATATGACTAGAATCACATTTAAAAAAAAATACAGAATTAATTGACAAATTGTTCTCTATTGAAAACATACTTGACCAAGATCAAACAAGCACTTTAGGTAAATATCTGACACAAAACATTATGAAACTGTTATTATTCCATTTGTACAGAAGAATCAATAAAACTTGCCTGAGTATTGGGGCTTAACTGGCTAAATAAAATTAATGCAGAGCTGATTTTATGTGGGGACTGTAAGTGGTGGATAGTGGAAAGACTTAAGTTTTTCTTTTCTTACCACAATTATATTTTCCACAATTCAGGTAAATCCTCAAACTGCAGTCTTCATCACTGACTCTTTTCCAAAAGATCAGTACCACCAAACTTGGATATTTTGAAAAGAAAAACAAAACAAAAGATGGTTATTATTTTTGTAGTTTTGATAGCATTAATAACCACCTTTTAAAGTCAAAAATAATGTTTCCAATAAGACATAACTAGCATGAAGCCAAACTTCTGTCTCAAATCTGAGTTCATGAAGAGTATCCAAAGTTTCACTGTACTCAAGGTGTTTCCTGCTCTCTTTGATCAGGAGTTTAATAAAGAAGTACACTTCTACTTGCACTGATAATATTCATAAGGGAACCTGTCAGTAGGAGAAGACAGCCAGACGCCTTTTAGAAGTTAAAGGACAATATAGTTACTGTCTAAACATCAGTGTATTTTACCCCTGCCCTTTTCACACCTGTAAAATCAAGATGAATTGTAAGAAGGTCCATTTAGATTCCAAGGTTCCTACTTAGTAAAATTTTAGTGTGGCTCCCCATGGGTATGTCTGAGGATTAGGTGAAGTGGAATATTAAATCTACCTCTGCTTCTTCACCTTCCTCCTCTGCACTAATTTCCCTAGAAGTGTCCACCTTTATGATTCAGTGATTTGGGTAAAGGTGTAGCTTTGCTGGCTTGATTGTAGAGATCCAGTGGCATACAGCTGCCTGCTTTCTTGGGCCAGTGCTCTACTTTATTATGTTAATTTTCCAGATCCCTGTGTCTACATGTGTTCACACAACAGTCTGCACACTCAGACAGCATGATCTGTTTGTTCTGGAAGCAGTCAGAACACCGTATTTGCCAATGTGAGATCACTAGAATAACTTCCACTGATGTCTTCCACATGCTGGCTGAATACCTGAATGCTAGTTCAACCGGTATGTGTAGTCTCTCAGTTCCCACATATGCGGAATAAAGCTCTTACTTGGCAGGCCAGGGAATTGACAAGACTCTGATGACAGTGTCCTGTGAAAGTGCTGCCTTACCTGAAGGAAAATGTGTCCTTAAGCAATCTGAAGTCTCCTGTTGTTAAACTGGTCATATATGAAAGCAACTTGGCACCATAATCTCTTTACCAGATTTCTTGGATGAGTAATAACTGAAATTGAATAAAAATTAAATAATTCCCATGATGTCAATGATTATATCATCTTTCCTAAGAGAGAAAACTTAATGAGACTCCCAGGGCATTAAGAGAAATAATTCATGGGCAGTGTTCTGTTTTAAATTTTATTCTATCTGGTCTCTATTTTTTAAAGAATGTAGCTTTTTTTATTTGCTTTGTTTTTAAATGATAAGGATGTAAGAATTCTGATATTTTTATGTATTTCTTCAATTGGATTCATCTTCATCCTGTATAAAATTTAATCAGTCATGCTACTGAAATTATCTAGCAACTATTAGTGTCACTTTATAATTTATTCCAAGACTTTGTTATAGCTATAAAGATATATTTTGGAATAGAATCTTAATATTATGTGCATATTTTTAACAATGGTGACTTGAAGTCTTGATATTTTTTGGTTAATTATGATACTGTGAAAATGCAGACATACTGCAGCTGACTACATAACTTTCTGTTCAGGTTTTCATCAAACTTTATTGATTTTTATTTTAATCACATTCAACTTCTTTCTGCCTTACATGTCCTCATAACTCAGCTCATTGAGCTTTTTAACCCTTGATCTTATTACTGATAAATGTACCCTTGCCATATATTTTTGACCTTCATCTGCTTAAACTGTGCCAAGTTCCATTTGAATTACTTAATTAGTAAAAAGGTGAGGTCACTCTTTGAAATGATGTGATCCTAATATTTGAGGATTGCTATCATTTATAGTGACACCACAGAAAAAAGTGCTCCACTAAATAGGAATACAAATTTTGGACTTCATGGGTAACATAAAGAATGAAGAATTCAATTTACTTATGACTACTGCATTCGTGAGCCCGGAGTTGGTTTATGTATCATCTGTCATTTGCAACAATGATGCAGAACTTTTGTACATATGATAAAACAAAATGACATTTATTCTTTTTAAGCTACAGAAACTGCCATTCCAAAGACTTCTAGAGAGTAAAAATATTTGAACCAGGAAATCATTTTAAGAAAGATATAATCATATATTTCTGGAAAAATTTCCATTAGGTCATTAAAATTAGGCAAGTATGCCCTTGCCTAGACTAAGAAAAACTCATTACTTATGTGTGTTAATATGTCCCTAATAATAAAGACACATTTTTTCATTTCTTATGGAGTCAGTGATGCTGATGAAAAAGGCAATGTAATTATAGGATGAGGCTTCGCCATATAGGCAACAAATTAATCCTTTACTTTCGTGAATAATCTTGTGAATAATGAACTATTTTAGCTGCTGTACATCTTTGCTGACCTACTTCCCCAATGATACTCTCACTGAGATCATAAGGTCTTTACTATAATATAAAGATATCAAGGTCAATGTCATCAGAAATCCAGAGAGGCAGAAGAAGAATAGTTATGCAACCAGAAGGATTACTATTAGGTCTCAGTCTAACTCAGATCCTGCCATAGTAAACATTAGGATATTTTTGGAATAATAAATCTAATATTAGCACTATTGTTAATATTAAAAAGGGTAATACTGATCATTGCATTTTAATCATCTTATTGTTGTAACTTTATTTTTAGTACTACTTACACTGGGAGAAATTTTTCGATTTAGAAATGCTGGATCAAAAAAATACTATATTCTCACCAGGCGTGGTGGCACATGTTTGCAATTCCAGCACTTGGGAGGCTGAGGCAGGAGGATTGCTTTGAGTTCGAGGCTAGCCTGGGCTACATAATGAGCCCAAGGCCAGCCTGAAATATCAAGGGAAACTCTGTCTCAAAAAAATAATATATTCTTGAGGGTATCAACACATATGTCATGCTGTTCTTCAAAGAGCAGTAATTTTATACTTCCATTATGATACATGAGAATATACTATCTAGGCACTGTGGTCTAGATAGGCAGACTATGTGGTTTGATAAAAAGATATTTTGACATCGCATGTAGAAGTGTATGAAGGAAAAAATTTGGGCTGTACTTGTACAGCACATAATACAGCACCTTATCAATGTTATGTCTTTCTTCAGTGTCTTTATTGTATAGAGGAAACTATTTTATAGGAACATTACCCTAATTGTCTTCCAGCTTGCTTGGTGCTAGTAGATTTCACAGCAATCCCTACATCAGTCAATGATAAAGGCAGTGAAATTCCATATTTGACTTAGAATAATTACACTTTTACTTTCAACAGAAGTATCCCACATAGCTAACTATATCCACATGAGAGACATTCAAATAAAAAATATATAAGCAATGTCAGATATAGATAAATAAAACAACCCAATTCTGCCTAGTGTTTTTGTGCTGATGCAATGTGCGCTATCCTGCAGCTTTCTTGGAAGCAAGACCAGACTACCACAAAATGCCCAAGCCAAACACAGCCCAATGGAAAGCACATAAAACTCTGAGATCTGGATACCTTGATGATGAAATCATATTCTCTCCTTGTTATTTTTGTCTGGAAAATAACGACGTACATATTTATTCCAATTTCAAATATCAAGCATTAATAGCCAATTTCAATACAAACATTTTGGATGTTCACTATAAAGCTTGGATGCATCCATCATGTTCTTATCTAATCTAAGTGTGTATCAAAACATAAAGGTAAATGTGACAACATAACACTTCCAGGAAATTTTATAATTTGTCATAACGAATTGATATGATATTTAATTTTAGTTTCAACTTGCTCTGGAGCTTAGGATGCCCAGGTATGTGATTAAACATCAATTCTGTGTGTGATGTAAGGGTATTTCTAGAATAAATTAGTATTTGATCAGTGAACTCATTAAAGTAGATCGCCCTTCCCAACCTCATTGAACATCAACCAATTCACTTGGGGCCTGAATACAGCAAAAGGTAGAGGAATGAGTAATTTTTTGTTGCTCTGACTAGTGTCTTGGGACAGAGCATTGACTTCCTTCTGCCCTTGGCCCTCCTAGTTTCAAGGTTTTATACTTCAACTGGAATGGCACCATTGTTCCCAGGATCTGAGGCTTTCAAACCCCGCCACCAGCTTTCCTGCACAAACCTGGTTCTTCAGTTCCTACACAGCAGATCAAGGATTTTAACATCCATAATCACATGGACCAATAGCTTAAAAATAACTTTCTCCTTCTGAGAGTTTGTACACACATATGCACGCATACTATATATAAATATATATGCTTATATAAGATGCATCGTTACACATACACTTTCTACATGTTATATAAATATTTACCTATATTGATATGTTACACATATCCATCCTATCAGTCTTGTTTCTCTGTAAAACTCTGGTACGCTTGAGAATGTGGAAAAGAGTGCAGAGAGGGATGCACGGAGAACCTGAAATTCCGTGGTAAATCTTGTCTTTCCTGGTAACATATTCCACTTAAGACTGTGATAAAACAGAATAAGAGAAATTCATTTTTCCCTTGATTTCTTTATGCTTGCAGTATCCCCTGTAGAAGAAGAAATTCTAAAATCTGGATCATGCAGGGTCCAGTGAAATATAATATCATTTGATGAATTAAATAAGTGGTATATGGTGGACTCTTAACTCTGTTTTTGGTTACTCACTTAATGTCAAATATTTTAATTACAGATTAAAAGATGGAGAGAAAATAGAATTACTGGAAAGATGTTCATGTTTGCTTCCAATCCGTTATAAACAAAGTTTTGAATAGTATAAAATATTGGAATTAAATAAGTTCAGTTAAATAATTTCCTTATCAATTTCATGTTGTCTGATATTATCATGATGAGTACATTTAGATATCTACAGATATAGTAAAGAATGATATTATTTTAATCTTGTTTCACTCTGTGAGCTTTTTCTATAAGGATTATGTTTGTTTTAAAATTTTGTATATCTTATGTTGAGACTTGTTCATTTTCCCTGATAATTAGCTATGGAACAGAATGGTATCTCTGTATGATGTTACAAATTGGATAATTTAAAAGCTGTTAAGTGATTTTTGCTCATGAAACCCCAACAGGATTAAATGACCTAGCTTATAAATTTGCCTCTCAGAGCTTGCTTGAATTTGGCTGGGATCCTGTCTGAAATTCAACCACAAGGTAACCCAATAGAAGACAAGTTATTAGGCTCCATAAGTGATTGGTTAGAGTGTTTATTGAATTGGCAAGAGAGGATTAGAGCTGTTGCTAAGATTTTCTTGGTATTCCAACTAGTCTTTGAGAAAATTAAATAAAATCCTGATGAATGTGCTTTTAGGTAAGAAAGGAAAAGTCTTCTCTGCTACCATTGACTCATAGGGCTGTAAGATGCTGACTGACAAGGGAGGGGTTGCTTTTTATAGGCAGATTAATAAGTGACTGCAGACACTGATGACTCCTGGAACACAGTCAATATTTTTGACATTAAAATTTATGAGTTTTGCTCCCAAATCATATTTTTTCGGACTGAGGTAAAGGTTATTTGCACACACACATAACAGGCACATACCGCCATACCCTCAGTGGACAAATTCGTTAATCACCATTTCCTATAATTCCTTTAAAGGAAAAAGAAAGTCAAAGAAAGAAGAAATGATGCTCAAATTCTTTGTCGCAGACTCCATCTCAGATCCTCTAGTCTTTCTGCCTTCCTGTGCACGCATCTGTGTTGGAATACATGGAACAACAATGTCTATCTTTATCCTGAAAATATGAGACCTTTGAAAGCTGGTCCTATGTTTTGTACCAGCCTGTGCACACAGGGGGCGACGCAGTGATCCTGCGACAACAGACTGACAACCTCCAAAGAACAGAGCTCAGGGGATGCCCTCCCTAAATGAAGGCTATTTTAGAAATCAGGGTGGCCTTATTACACAAGATGGAGTAAAAAACTTGACCTTGTTTTATTTTACCAATATTTTTGGTAACAGTTCTCATTGGTTTAGTTCATCTAAATTACAAGAAGAGCAGGAGGTGTCCCTAATAATTGATATCACTAACTCCAACAGGACAGAAACTCTAACACTGTTTTCTTTGGTTTGATTCTTTGGAAAGCCAATGAAAATGAGAAAAGCAGAAATTTACATCAAAGCTGGAGTCTGGATGCAATGTCTGGTGCGATAAGTGAAACCGTTCTTCTATTTAAAGCCTTAGAAACTGAGACAAGTATTTGAACTTTGTGCTTTATGAAATTCACTGGAAAAACACTATATTCTGTTATGGAGAGTAATCAATTCCATTCAACATGAGTTAGGTACAAATATGTAAAACAAATTTTTTTAAGTATTCAGACTATCAACTCAAACTAAAGATAATTTTCTGATAACTGTACCATATTTGGAAAAGTATTTAAGTTAAAATAACATAACAATGACTAATGAACACAGAGGGACCGTGATAATTAAGGCATGTATGTCAGATTATCTGAGTTAACTTCAATTCCTGCCAGTAACTGACCTCAATCTTGAACAAAATATTTAATTGATCAGTTCTTTTGTTCTCTTTAGGTATAAATAAAGAGATTGGGTGACATTAATTTTATAAATAGTTTTCTGAATAATAATGATTATATCTCTATTTACTAGTAGTAATGTAAGAGGCAAAATACTTTCTCATTTGTCAGGCACATTGCCTTTTAACATGTACTATTATGCTCATATATGAAGGCATTATGCATTAAACTATTGGACTATTATTTGTATGGAAAAAAATTGAGAACGAATTTTGAAATTTTTCATTTAAATTATCTTCAAAGCACTCAAATACACGTCAAATACTTCAATAGAATGGGAAGCCAACTGCCCTTGATCTTCACTCACATCATGAACTACAGGAAATGCAGAAGGCCAGATTCAGTGATTCACACTATGGGAAATATCTAAGAAGACTCAAATTCATTGTCAAGTAAATTTATGATTTAAGAAGGTACAGCTTTGCCTAGTCTAAAATTCAAAGTGTCCTTCTTCAGGAACATACAGCAATAAATAATGGTTGAAAATGGAATTTAAACTTTAGGATACATTTAAAGTTTTAGAAAAGAGTCTCAAATTTTATTAATAAAAATATAAATAATAACTTTCCTTTTACTCTGATTTTTGTACAGGGGAATATATTTCAGCAAACAGGTTTCAGTGATGTTTTACTGGTATCAATTTCATGACTGTTAGAGTTAATGTTAGACTAAATATAAAGGGTAATAGAAAATACTTAAGACCCAGAGAAAACAGGAGCCATGATGTGACCTTGTGTATAAAAAACTACTCTGTCAGAAAGTCGTTCATCATTTTCTATTTATAATGTATTCCATTTACAACAAATATCAAATAGGTTAGAGTTAGTTGTCACAGAGAAATTTTATTTTAGACATTGAAAATATTAAAGTGCACAACAGTATTTTATGGTGAGAAATAGAATCATTGGTAATATCAATGTTTCTTGAGTGGCCATAAAAATCTACCATATGAGACTGAAAGTCATAAGGAAAGAAGCTATCTGGTCAATTTTACATTGAGGAAAAATGTATGTAGCTTCTAATTCACAAATTAATTACAGTCTTCTCAGGAACTTGACGAAAGATCTAGATGAATTATATTGCTTCTTAGTTCTGACTCTCCAATTCTTTTTCCTATGATTTGTGGTGTTTCTGCTATGCTGTTTTCATTCCAAGTGGATAAATTCTAATAAAAATCTCCCTTGTTTGTGGGACATTTTTTACCCCAAGCAATGTCTACTTCTGCCCAGTGATTGGCAGGTTGTTTTCAGAAGTCATTTCTTCCAAGGGGATGATTGCTATGAAATTGGATGTTATGCATTCTTAAGATAGCATTAGCAAAGGAAGGCAAAATACAGAAGATTCTGCTGTGCAATAATAAAAATGACAATTTTACCCAAAGATGCTTTAAAAAGATCACTTCCTCTTGTCTCCTCTCTCCACTTGCCTCAGGGATGGTCTCAGTCATTTCCATGTATATGTCCAACCTCAGCGCTAGTATATCCATCTCACTACTTCTTCATTTCCCTGTACAATCCAAAACAATCCAGGTTGTTTATGCCTGTTTTAGGCTCAGGCATAAGAAAAGAAATAGGCTTTGTGACAGATGTTTTAAGGTATTTGAATCAAGCAAGCTGGTTATGTCCTAGCAAACTCAAAAAATTCACTTTTGTTTCCTCACCAGGGAATCAGCAAGAACTTGGTTTGAGGGTTAGAAAGAGCCAAATCATCTCTGGGATTGTGGCAGTCAATTTTTCCATATGGTTTTTATTCAGACAGAAGTTAACTTTGTCATGAAAACCACGTTCTATGTTTCCTGACAATTGTGCATATACATTAAAAGTACATTGCTCCAAAATGTCATTACTTTTCAAAAAGAAAACAGAAAATTATTTTAAAAATGCCCATAAAATGCTGTCTTAGGAAAAGATCAAATAGAAGACAGGGAATTGTTTAAAAAGAATGTTAAAGTCATACTTCATCATGATTCTCAAGTAAGTATTATCAAAAGCAGCTACGACAGCAGGCAAGTAAAATAAGGTATATTAATAGGAAATTATTTGTGGTTCCTTGACAGTGAATAAAAAATTACAGTAAAGGTGAGATATATTTGATTGCAAATATGCAAGTTCTGTAAAAATTTCTTTAAAACATATAATTGTTTAAATCCCTAAAACTGAAAGTTTCAATATCGTTACATGCCATGTTATATAAACATTAAGTGAAATAATTCCTTGTGTTTTGTAATCATACATCATAATTCAATTTTCTACAAACAAAGCAGAACTCCAGAGCTATGGTTAAAGAAAATGATACCCAATTTTCCACATATATAAAATTCATTACTTAGTTGATTTTCAATAATAAAAAAATATATTTTACAATTTGTATAATCACAGCACCATATAAAACCATTGAAATATCAAATATAGAAAAATCAAAAGAAATGCAATAGCTTAAAATAAAATCTCACTAAAAATGGACATTTAAATATATGAACATTTTAGTGCATTTCTCTTGACTCTGTATGCACTACATATATTTTTATCACTGTGCCTAGTGGCATGTATAAGCTGAGTATTCATTTTTCTTACCTCTAATTTTACCTATTCTTTAAATACTTCAAAGTATTGGGCTGGGGATATAGCTAGATGACACAGTGCCTGCCTAGCAAGCAAAAGATCCTGAGTTCAATTCCTGAAGCCAAAAAAAAGAAAAAAAAAAGAAAAGAACTTATAAAGCACCATTTTAATAGCTGCATAGTATTTTAAGTAAGGATATATCTAATTAAATATGTACTCTAGAAATGAGCATTTATATTGAGTATCATTTTAGTTTATGCATGATTAAATCCTTGGAAATGTAATTATTCACTATTATTTCATTTCCAAAAATTAAATTATCATAAAAAATAATATAACCACTTAAATTCTCTATTTAGTTATCTTTATTCATAGAGAATACTTATTACTAAAAATCCTTAAAGGTTTGTCTACATAATTGCAATTTATGAGGTGAACCATTAGGCTGTTCTGCCTTTTTACTAATTATTTTATAAAATGCTATTTCTCAATAATTTTATGTGCAAGAGGTTTTATGAATTATTTGATTACTGTTACTGCCTCAAATTTTATGAACAAATATTTTAATATTGTTAGAAATAACAAATGAGTTCATACTGTTTTTGACATACTATGAGTTAATTTTATACAAATAATTTTCTTGAATCATAAACATGTAATATATCTTTTTAAGTGATGATTCAATTATTGATTCATTCAGTCAAAATCTGTTTATTATGGAACTATGCTATATAGATAGTAGTATTGCTTCCTTTTTCACATGTATACACTAATGCTGAAAGTACTAACTTTATTAAACATGATAGGAAAAAAAATCTGGGGATGGAGACACTCTCTAGACAAAATATAGCCTGAAGCTCATTTCAATCAAATACCTACTTTTGCAAAAGGCCTCAATGTCACTGAATATTAAAGTTTCATTCCTAAGTGTTATTCATGATTTAACTGTTTTTTTCAAACACTCAAAAATTCTCAAATTGTAAGAAAGTAAAAATACTTCATTTAGAGAAATCTTTAATCTTATTTTGAGCTAATTCTACTTTTCAGCATACTTTTTACATAGGGGTTTCAGAATTTTGGGACTAAAGAAACCTATTATCAAAGGAACCATTAACACTTAAAAGATTTCTACTTGGTGGCTGCATCTTTGGGTAAAAATATTATATTGATCTTGATTTATTTGTAGACCCTTCTAAATGCCCACTTCCAATACAGGGGTTATAATGAAATTTTTAAAAAGGTTTTGCAAGTAAATATTAAAACTGTCTTGTTAATACTTGCATATCTTTATAATTCAAATAAATATCTATCACTTTAGTATTTCTTACATCGTTCTACTTTTAACTATTCTCTAAAATTTTAAGCTACTGTATATTCTTTGATCTCAATGATAGATAAAACACATTACACCAAAACTTTAGTTTCCACTACTGTTAAAACACTCTCCAGGGACCTATGAAGACATTGTTGACAGTATAAATATATGTTGATGTTTTATGTGTAATTGCTTCCACAGGGACACTAGATATATCCCATAGATTGCAAGGCAATCATAAGTCAGAAGAGATGTTGAATATCTAAATAATCTAAATACTTGTTTTGAGTCACAGAAACACCTGCGGGCTGTTTCTTATAGTTAGCTCTGCAGCTGCTATCATTATCTGAGAGGCAAATAATTGGAGGTACTTAATGCATGTCATGTGTATTTCAGAATTCTATGCTTCTGTTGAGGCAGTAACACTATGGTTATTTGGCTGGTGCTTACAGGTTTTCAGAAAACTGATGAAATTCAAGGGACCCAGGAGAACAATGCTATAATAGTAGCAGAAAAATCTTTATGACTTTAGAATTGGTGTACTTTGCATTCTTGTCTCAATCATGTCCATACCTCAAATCAATGGAATAAATCTTAGAGATCCTAAATCTTAACACATAAATGAATTTATCTGATCTGCTGTATTCCTCAGACCTGGTTCCAACTTTGGAGAATGTATATAATAAAATTATTTCTACCATATTATATAATCAAATGATCTTTACTGAATACATAATTTTTAAGTGAGGGTTACAAAACAAAATTAAATAGAATAAGATGAAATAAGATGTTTATCCATAGTATCTACATTTTCTCAGTATGTCTGTTTATCTGCAAGAGTAATTTGTATCCTTGACTTAAAGACAACTGATACTGATGCCATGAAAATATAACTAATAATTATAATTACAGAATAATTTGCAGAATTAGCCTCAATTTAAAATTTACTTTGTGAAATCATTTTAATATTACCCTAGACTCTTTACATTGAAAATAACTTCTAAAATGTTTGATCTCTTCATATGTAGATCATGTAAAATGTCTCAATTTTTCACCTCTCCCTACAAAGCTAATCTTTACCATAATATTTTGCAACAAATTTATTATTCTGGTCTAGAATTTCTTTGCCCCTTGAGTCCAGGCCAATCACATGATTTGTTCTGGCTGGTAGAATGTTAGTGTTGTAGTCAGGAGTTGTGTAGAGAACAACCAGAATCAGGACATGGAGTTTATAATATTATTTTATGATGCTCACCCAGAGCCAACACAAGAAATATGTACACAACACCAGAGACATAGAATATTTAGTCAAGAGCCTGAATCCCACAGCAATGTCCCACATGAGTCCAGGTGAAGACCCAAAGCTCATGACAATGCCTCCCATGTGTCCAACTGGAGGTCCAGAGCCAACGAGAAGGATTCACGCCAATCTCTTTTACAGATCCATGATGGGAAGGCCGAAAGGTCAGTGGTGGAAGCTAGAAAGCCTATGCCAGTGGGGTGAAGGAGCTGTGCTGGTAGGTTGAGGGTTCCATGCTGGAGTCATGAAGTTCCACTCACAGCAAAGACCAAGGCTACCCTGAAAAAATGCACAGCCATCCTCAGTGACACAGGGGCCCCGAGCTCCTCCGAAGATAAGCACAGTCGAGTACATGCCAGGAAGCCAGAATGACGAGTTCAATCTGGAGATTATCCTGCACACGTCTTCCCCTCCAGAGTCAAGAAGCAATGCTCGATGTAAGGATCAGAGCTTCTCCAGGAGAACCAAAGGCTCAAACAGCAACACGTAGCAGAACCCACAATGCCTCAATGCCTCAGTGCCTCTCTTCTCCTTCTCCATGTCTCTATTTATGCTGGCAACTTTCCTCAGGTGAAACATCTACGCTCAGCACCATGGTGACTTAATTCCACTGACACTGAGTTGACCACCAGTTTCCAATCCATGACAGTTAGCAAGAATGATGTTACCAGGAAAATTATGGAAGGCACTTTGTGCAGTTAGAATCACTCTTGTGTTCCTGCTGTGGTCAAGAGATGGACATTGCATGGACTGATCTACTGCATTCAGAAGGAAGATAAAAAAAAAACTAGTGAAGCAGAGGAGCCACATTTACACAACCTAGAAACGATAATCTTGTGGTGAACTCCGCAGCCTGTGTAAGAAATTAATTTCTATATATGGTTGAAATTCAGGGTGATGGGTTCCTCAGCATTAGCATTCTAACACACCAAGCGTAGCATTTTTATTTCTCATGGCTCAAGCTAGTCTGTGCTCGGTACACACAGAAAGAAACGTGCCAGTCATGTTTTCTACCTTCAAACAACAGCTAAACATGGAAAGAATGTCAGGAATGGAGCTGTTTTCCCAGAACTTACCTTGCTTATTGGAATGGAGAACCTTGGGGGATCTAGAGGGCCAAACTAGAATCCAAGCCATGCCGTAACTAAACTGACTTGTGAAAGAATTTAGGTCCTGGAAGACAGCACTTTATATCACCTGCTTAGGTTCATTTCCATTATGCTAGGATTTTTAATGTTTCATTTATATTATATTATATTATATTATATTATATTATATTATATTATATTGAGGTGGATAGAAGAGATAACAATAAGTAGAAAGAGGTGGGAGAAATTGTAATTTTAAAATAATTTTAAGAAATTGGAAGTTTAGGACTAATGTTACACAAGGCAACTCACTCCAAAATCCCTAGCAATCTTAAAAATATACAATAAGCCTCTAAATTGGGCCTGCAATTTTCTTCTCATATATAGATCCACAAATTTCACAGATTTGAACTCCAGGAATATATAATACCTCAGACCTAGACCATCAAATGCTCAGCCCTTGAACACCAACACTCCTTTCAGCGGGTAAGGAGTTCTTTATTTCTGCTTGTTAAATCCTGCTTTCTCTCTCTTCATGTACCAAAATGTTTTTCTGTTCTGAAAGTTGGAGCACTTAAACAGCATGGAAGGAGAGTCTGGTTTAGTTCCCGTCTTCTCTTTGCGGGACCTCCTTGCTTCCTGTATAGGATATTATTACTATAATTTTTAATCCTAATTTTGTAAATTCTTTGGTTTTGCTTAACTTTTTTAAAAATATGTTTTTCTCCTTATATTGTTCTTTCATTTCCACCATAGTCTTTTCCTGCTAAGTTTATTAATTGTTCTTCCTTAGAATCTACATGAACTTGATATTTGGCTATGAAGAAGATAGATTCCACCATCTTCTCCCACCTTGAGCTGGTATTCATAAACACATCTATTACCTTGACGAATATTTATTTTGGTAACTAATTTATTTTATTTCCACACTATTAATATGTGGCTGATATACCCCAGCATAATCCCCAAGAACAATGCCATATTATCTCTTCCAGTGCCTGCAGGATAATTAATAACCAGTAATAGACACAGAGTTCCATTAATTTTATTATTAAGGCTTTTAATTAGAGTCCAATATACTTATCCCATTTATTAAACAAACTGAAAGGATTTCCCAGCTCACTGTCTCTTGCTACTGTTTATTTCCCAGGAAGATTTATCAAAAGCTATGAAAGTTATGAATTGGAATTAACTTGAGCTTTGTTTTCTTAGCTACTTTCTCCCTCCCTGCTCTGCCAATAAAATCTTAATAACACAATAATTGGATGCATTATTTCCAGCTTCCTCTATTTCATTTTCTGTTCTTGTAGTGAGATAAGGATGCACTAAAGGAATTGAAAGCACAGAGGTAGCTAGTTCAATTTTTGTGATCTCTTAAAGAAAAATGACAACCTCTTCCACAAGAGTTTTCATTTGTTATTGTGGTAATCAAGATCAAATTACTGTAGCATTTCAGTTGCCCATCCCTTCGGAATGAAAACAAATATTCTTTGCCTGTTAGATTTGCATGACTTCTTTTAGAAGGAAAAATAATTTATGTTTAAATGAAGTGATCATTTGCGTAAGGGTCTAAGATGGCAACAAAGTACAAAACGCTTTTGTGTGCAATGCCCTGCTGTAATTGAGAACTGCAAGTGCAGTGCTCGCTGACCATTCATGAGCTTTGACACTGAATTAGTTTCCTATCACTATAAGGAAATACCTGAAATAACTGAGCGTTTTTCTCAGTTTATGTGCAGGAGTTTCTAGTCCAAGTTCAGAGCGGGAATACAGGCTACATATCATGGCAGGATTGTGCAGAATGGCAAAACTGTCAGCCAGGAAGCAAAGAGGGAAAAGAAGAGACCAGGCTTCCCTATGCCCCACTGGAGTGATGCCTCAAAGGTCCTAACAGTCCCACCACCTACCATCCTAGGGCAAGCCATTGACAGTCGAGAATGTCAATGCTCCTTAGAGGATGCTCATTAAACTAGGACAGAGGCACCAGTCAAGAAATGATGTGCTGACTAAAAGAAAAAGAAGCAATTGTTAATCTACAATTTTTGTTATATCTATGTATTAAAAAAGTTCTGGTTGGTGTTTTATTCATCTGAGGACCTAAAGGAAGTACCAACCTGAGATGATAACTTCAGGCAAGACATTTAATGCTTCTGGCTTATTTATAGCATGGGGAAATTTAGAAGGAAATGTAAGTTTATTACATATCTGACCGTCTAGATTTCTGTAATCACAGAAAGATGAGTTTTCATTATACAGCATTAATAGGACTGACTATGGGAAATTTGATTTCTTTCAAGAGGTGACTTAAATTCCACCTTTTGTAGGATCTCACCTTTCATTGCCTTTCTCTACTTTTGCCCTTTGTAAAATGATAATCTCTGTGAGATACAGGAAAGGCTAAAGTGACTAACAAGCAAGAGTCTACAGAAAGTTGCCAAATTTCATATCTAGGCTTTGGCACACATTGCTATGGGCTTTAGAAGAGAAATTTAACTAGTTTATTCCCTAGTTTTTGTCAAAAACAAACGAGCATATTTAGAGAGGCTACCCTCTACAAGAATAAGAAAAGGATTTTTCTTAACACTACCCTAGTAAAGGTTCCATTTTTTTTTTTAATTTGACAGTTAACCTTAGCACAAAGACTGGTGAACTACATGGAATCTTGTTAGAGATGAAAATGTTCTCAACCACCCAATTAAAACTTTGGACAACCATCCTTTGGCTACCCAAACTGCTTTAGCTGAGTTGTCAATCACTCTGAAAATAGAATTAAATTTCATTTTTTTCTTCAAGTAGGAGGACTTAATCACAGGACTTTGGATAGTTTGAAATGTGCAAAATTTTTGTTGTATCCATTTATAATGTGACTAATCTACTTTTTTTCATAAAAGTCAATAGACAAAAATTCTGGAATTTGAGGTTTATTATCATTACCATAATATATTTATTTTTGTTTTTGCATTTCTCTATTTTTACAAATTTCCTCTTTAAAATATTAGAAAAGCTCCTTTTCTAATCATAAGGTGTTCAACATCATTTTTCATCATACAGTTGTAAATGAAAATAAAAAGAAATTAGTTATTGCTGCACACTCTTTTCAAAACCAAAATTAAAAAAAAACAAAACCAAAATTAAAAAAAAAAAAAACAACTATGGAGATTGATGCAAGCAATAGCAGTTCCTTCAGTGCTGGTAGATATTCAAAACTGTGCAACTGTTTTGGAAGATATTTTGTTCACAGCCCTTATTTATGTTTCTATTGTGCTTCTGTGTCAGGGTCTCACCACACTGCCAAGGCTATTCTAGAAACTGAGGCCTCAAATGATCCTCCTGTCTCAGCCTCCTTAGCAGATGGGACTCTCAGCACATATTACCTATCCTGGTAACTTTGGCAGCTCCTTAACCAATCTAAATAAGTTCTTACTATACAAAGCAACAGTCTACACAATAACATAATGCAGCCTACACAATAACGTGAATATGAATATTTTATGATCTTCATCACAATCCAGAAAAGTGGAAGCAAATGTGATATCTTCTATTGTGTGCTAAAAACAAAAAAAAGCTGTCGAGCCATAAAAAGACATGAAAAAAACCCTAAATTCATGTTGTAAAATGCAAGAAAAGAATGAAGATTATATGATTCCAATTACATGGCACCATAGAAAATACAAAAGTGTTGAGACAGTAAAAGATTACTAGTGACCAAGGATTGAAGGAGTAGTAGGCATGAATAGGTGAAGCATAGGATTGTTTTGGGTTGTAAAACTAATCCCTATGATGCTGCAGTGACGACTCTGTGACCATATGTCTTTGTTAGAACCCATTATGCTTTATGTAACCTTACTATTGAATTTGTACAAAACAATCATTTAACAGGTTAGGGGATCCCAGGAAGAAATGTAGACATGGCAATATCACTTAATTGTATTCCAAATATAAGAACCAACCTCACTGAAGAGGCTAAGAGGAGATGCTGATTAAGTAATTTAATAAATGAGTGAAATCATTAAGTCTAAACACAAAAGACACTGCATACAGGCACTATACTCTGCTTGATAAGGGTATATACAGAGGGCAAGAGTTAATGATTCTGAAACAACTACATATATATACTAGAACTAAGCAATTATGCAAATGAATGCCCGAATCTGAGGTTAGATTCCCATTCTTGGAGTAGGAATTTACAGATAAGTAAAGGAAAAACACTAACACTACTGATAGGATAACGAATTAGAAGTGGAAACATCAGTGAAGACAAACAAATTTAGCTTAATGTAGATCCAAGTAATTAAATTTAGAAATATCTGTGAATATATGACTTGTGAACAAAGACATCCACTGAGGTTAAAGCAAAATAAAAATTTTGCACAAGTGCACAACAAAATTACAAATAAGGAAAACACAAGTTTGGCTAGAGAGTAGAGATGCCCTTCACAAGGAATATGAGTTTGGATCACTATAAAAAGAAGTGGGTGCTTAGAAATTTATTGTTCTTGGGGGGAGGTGATAAACAGTATCAAAGCAAGTCTAGCAATTTAAAAATAATGTAAATCATGGGTTTTTAAAAACTTTTCAAATCCATTGGAATGTTTTAGTCTAAATGACAAATTGGTCACTTAGGTATCTCTCCAAAGCAAGGATGGTGGGGGAAAAGAGAAAAAAGATAATTATATTAACAGTTGCTTTTAGTTCATTGGAAAGAAAAGTTTATGTTAATATCATTTAGAGAATTTGTTTGCCAATATTTTGTACTCTGAGTAACTACTTTGAAATAATAATATGCAATGTATAAACTATTGCTATTAACCTATTATTTTATTATGAAATTTTGTTTTATTTTTTTCCATTAAAAAATACAAGGTATTGATAGACTCTAGAAAACTGTTTTTCTTTTCTGATTCAGATCCCAACATGTCTACGTGGCAGTCTTCCCCAGTAAACAAATCTCTGAGGCTCAGAAATGATTTATGCTCGTTTTAACCATGTACAACTATTTTAAGCTATATAAGGGAAACCAAGTATGGGGCCTAGGGAATGCTCTGTTCTTCCTCCCCATTCTTCTATAAATCAGAAAATTCTATAAACATTAAGTGAATTAAAATTTATTACTTTCATATTATCTTCATGTTCTTCTCAAGTGATCTCCATTCCCCTGCTCCTCTTTATTCCCCTTCCTTCCTTTTCCATCAATTTTCTTCCTTCAAAGAAACTTTTGTTTACCTTAAGAGTATAATAGTAAAAATAAAGTGAATAGAGCCCAAATGATATATTTTATACTGAATTAATATTTAGTAAACTCCATTGGAAAAAATCATTTTTGTAATTTGTGTGTTTGTTCCTGATATGCAAGAGCTTTGAATGTTTTCAGACAATGTATAGTTTTGTAATATGAAAATTTCCAAAATATTTCATAGAAAATACTTCATAAGAAATACTTTCACTAAAAATCAAATATTGTGTGTTGATCTGCAATTCAAATTTAACTTATTGGCCTGAATTTTTATTTATAATTAATGTCTTTCATTGTTTTATTTTGCAAAATCTGTGAACTTACACCTATCTGGAGAGCTATGTAATGAGAAATACTGTTACAAATTCAAAATTTTTTATATAGCCCAAGAAGACCTATGCAAATAAGGATTCCAAAACTTAAGCTCCATGGAATATCTGTCTGTCTAGGAAAACAGCTGTACTTTTTTACTACAAATGAAGTTGTGGAATGCACATTAGTGAAGCAACAATTTTATCACACCCTCTGGATGCTTTGGCATTGACAAAAATTCTATAGCACCTGAGAGTATTAATCCTTGCATTATTATTTAGCAGCCTTTGTTGTGAGATGCTATAAATTGTGTTCAGCAGCTTTTCCTGGGGAGTCTGTTTTTGTTTGAAGATACTAATTCCATTAACATTAGTGCCTCCTAAGTGCCATATCATTGGGACAGACCTCTTCAGTGGTCTAGAGAATGACACGCAGATGCCAGTTACAGTGCAGAGCCAAACCTTAGTCAACTTTTCAAACACTGAAAAACAGAAACAAAAGGTTTTCCACAGGAAACTTCAAAACAAACACCCGCTGGAAAGTGAAACAGAGGCATGCTTTGTAAATCACCTCAAACAAAAACGACACCTCCATCTTCCTGGGGACATAATATTAGTTAACATACATACAGAGAAACAGTGAGGATGGCATGAGGCTGAGGAACAGCGTAGAATGCAAAAGAACAACAGCTGCTGAGAACGCGGCCCCTCAGACCAGGAACTTGGGAAGCTTCTGGTGCCTTCTCGGAGGATGCAGACTACCTCCTGGTCTTAGCTTTTAAGCTCTCTTCTTGAGGAAGCTTTTCTTCTTTCATTTAACCTTACTTAGCCGAATACAATACATTTTACACTCTAGAATCATAAATCTCAGCTCATCTCTTCCTGTTTTCGTCTTTTGCTTTCGTCACTGCCTCTTTCTCCTACTGTCTGCCTTCCACTGTACTTTTGCGTTTTCACCACCTTCAAGAAGCTATTGATGGTTCTCTTATTTTCTACTTTAGCTCAGACTTATAGCAAAATCCCGGAGTTTGTGGTCATGAAAATTATATCTATTTCTCAAAGCTGTCACTGTCTGGTTTACCCTCCACAACTGCTGCCAAAAATCTCTATCTGGACAACAACTCAGTCACTCATTTCTCACATTTTATGAAAATTAAGCAAACAAGGGCTTAAACAGCCGAAATCAAATAAGGAAAGCAATGAGGACAAAGCACAATACCTACAAGGAAAAGGCACCTTTTCAATTCTACACCTGTCAGAATGCTGAACAAGGAGTCTCTAAGCTAGCTGGTGACTCTTGCTTTATAATGCTCCAGAGATGTGAAGCACTGTACATTTCTTTCCCTCCTCTCCCAGTGTCACCTTTGCATATATCATAGTTGTTCTGATCACCATCACACACCACAACAATTTCACTCCAAACATCTTTGCTTAGGATGATCCACAAGGCATTAATTGTGTAGTTCCAGAAAACTCAGTTAAAACTAACTAGTCAAGTATTTACCTGTTTATCTCCTTCACATATATTTGTATCCTTCTCTCTAATGAAAAATAATATATTTTAAACAAATAAACAATACCCATGTACCTAGAAGCAGTAGATCTGTGTTTGAATATTACCTTTGACCATTATTATCTACATGGTTTTCCAGAAAATCATTTATTTCAATCAATCCCCCAATTATCTCCTTTGAAGTGTTGTAAATTAAAAACAAGTTGTGCCCAACACTGTGATACATAAAAGTTGCTGTCATTCATTCTCTTCTAACAAGCCATCCTGTCATTTTTCTTCTAACATGTTTTAAACTTTATTTCTGATTTCATTCCTAACCCTCCTATTTGATGTTTTGTTAGAAACAGTAATAATCACACAGAATCATAAAGCAAAATTTTCTCTGGCATTGTGATTAATAGGAAATAAATAGTTGCTCTTCACCTGCAAATCACCAAACAAGAGATTTTCAAAACTCATTGAAGCATTCTGTACTTCTGCCTAATCCAGAGGCTGAGGCAAGAGGATTTTACACTGGTGGACAGCCTAGGAAATGCAGTGAGACTCTTATCTATCTATCTATCTATCTATCTATCTATCTATCTATCTATATTTCTATTTATCTATCTATCTATCTATCTATCTATCTATCTATCTATCTTCTATATATAAATAATGACTAAGGATTAGCTTATAGTAGAGACCAAAAAATCTGTATTTCCTAAATGATAGAAGTAAGAACAGCTTTGACTATTTATAATCACCTTCCAGACCTTTTATTTTGTTCTAATAGTGTAATTCTTAATGTGTCCCTGGGAAGCTTCAGGGTGAAGAGAAACCAATCACATGAATAGAGAGTCGGAATTATCAGCTCCATGACTACTAAGGAGAAAAGAAAGTTTGAAGGTTGAGTTAATTACCCATCACCAATGATTTAATCAGTCATACCTAAGTAATAGAATATTTAATCCTGAAAGTTATAGCTCAGAGAGCTCCAGGTGTTGGGTGCACGGGATGCCTGGACCAAAGAGGGGTGTTGCATCCTCTTCCACTCCCTTGCCTCATGCATGTCTTCCCTTTGGTTGTCCTTGAGCTGTATCCTTCATAACAAAACATTTATCACTTTGTCATGCAAATATTTTACTAAGCTCCATGAACTCTCCTAGCATATAATCAATGCTAGCAAGAGTCTGTCACAGGAATTCTCTATGCTGGGTTAGGATTATGAGGAGCTCAGACTACCATTAACATCTGGAAAGAGAAGATGCTTTGTGTAATCAAATCTCTTGACCTGTGAGGCTTGCTTCTGACTCTAGGCAGTGTCAGAACTGAATTAAATTATAGATGGAGCATTGGAAATTTGTTTGGTATAAGGAAAAAAAACCCATATATTTGGTGGTAGAATGGCAGGTTAAAATATACCATGTACTACTCACTGTGAGATTTCTCATAATGTTTGGACTTTCAGAGTCTATCCCTGCTCATACAAGTCTATTCAGTACGCTGTTTTCTAAATCTGCTCTCATAGTCACCCCTCTAGGGAGCCTGATCTGATTGGGTTGAAACTGGAATAATAAAAGTTTAATTATTATCACCGATGATAGTATTTAATAATTGTATTCTCCCTGGGAACAATTTCCGAAAGAGATCATCTTACTTCATTACACGATACATGAATGATGAGCCTAATAATATCTTACATGAGGAATTTTAAAATTCTAAGAATGAAACATTTTTCAATAAATGTTTATGATATTTACATAAGACACAGGAGCCTTTTGTTTAGGCCAGGAAAAGTTAGTTGATGCTGGACTTCACTAGCTCTAAAAGTTAATGAATTCATTTCCAACTAAAAGTGTATGTTTAGTGCACCGAAGGTGTGAGGGAAATGGAAAGCCAGGCTGATTACACACTTATTATAAATTTGGAAAATATACTGTCTTCATTCATGGATTTCTTCTGCAGAACAAATATTATTGATCTTTCTTCTCTCTTCATTATAATGAACTATAGCTATTCAGAGTAATCAGCTGGCTGGTTCAATTTAACATTCAGATGAAAAGGTGCCAAACAAGTACAAGATCAATGAACCAGATTTTGAAGTTCATCTTATTTCTCAGTAACACTGATGCTGAGGTCTTCATCAGTAATTAAGATCCAACCCCAATTCTGTAGCTCATTCTAGCCTTCATATACCCATACCCATTATGCTATGTAGTGAGCATCACATTATTTTGGAGAAGAGCAGCTGAAGAAAAGAAGAGAGGAACAGAGGAGAAAGAAAAGAAAGAAGAGAGAGAGAGAGAGAGAAGAAAGAGGAAGGGAGAGCAACAGAGTGAGAGAAAACTGAAACATCCCTTAAATGTGCAGCATTTCCAGTTTTAGTTAGATCTTTTCAATATGTTATTTATTAGGTTTAATGACTGTAATATATTGTGAGAGAGTGAAGCAGGAAAGCATGATGCCAAAATTTTAAGAATAAAAATATAAGGAAAACATCGAGACCATTACATTTAGACAGATGAGAAAGAAAAAAAATCACACTTTTAGGCCTCATAATTTCATTCTTGTTTATTTATTTTTTTCTCTTGAAATAAGAAAAGCAATGAAACACTTGACAGAATGACAAGGGAACAATGAATATTTTCTAATCTTGGGAAATCAAACTCTGTCCTGCAGTGTCATGCCTGAGAAGTGAAGTGCTCCTTCTTAAGTGCAGAAAACTCACAAATCTGGGAATCAAAGTCAAGTCACATCTCTAGATAGATGACGACCTTCACTTCTAGGAAGGTCTCTGTGTGGTTCTGAATTTGATGCTCTTTAACTGACAGCTTGTAGCTGCTTACTGAGAGCTGAGCCATTTTTGCTCACTCTCTTCTGTGTGAATGGCTGCAGCTGATTTGCCAGAATTGGCTGATGGATGTTTTCTTCCAAAATATTTTTGTTTCAAACAAAGACCTATTTTCTTAGATCTTTATCTATAATGGATGTGCATAATTGTTAAACATTTTTTTTTTACTTTAAGGTGCAATTTTGAAAAGAAGAGCAAGTAAAATTAAAATAGTAAATGAGTTCCAATAATGGAATGATTACATGGTCAGTACTCTCTAGTTGCAATGCAGCAGAATTTGAAATCAACAGAATGAAAAACAGATACAAATGAAAAAAAAATCTAAAATCTGATCTATTATTTTAATCTTTTTATTAAAATGTTTGTTAAGCATCATATTAACTGGGTTCAAATAAGCAAAACACAAATTATTTAGTATGGATTTATTGACAAGACTGAAGACATTGTACATGAGAATATATGAGATGAATAAAAATGGCTCAATATACACTTATTCTTAATGCATATAAAAATAAGCTTGAAAGAATGTATGTAAATGAATCAAGTAGCAGATAATTAGCACTGTAAAAATAATAAGGAAGAGAAAAAACAGAAAGCAGTGCAACAGGAACAGAAATAAAGCAGAATACAAAGCAAAACTTATTTAAAATTAATATGTTGAAGATCTTTTTCCTCATGGGAGGAAAATAGAAAGCATCCTAAATTAAGTTATAAAATGGGAAAAGAGAAAATGTATGAACATGGAAAACAAGGAATTATAATGTTGAAATTACTAAAAAGACAGGAAAAATTAAAATATCATAAGGGACAATTATTTCAGCTTTATGTACATTTGATGCAAAGTCTCATAAAATATATGATTTTTAGGAAATAAATTATCAAGTTTTACCCCATGAGAAAAACAAATTATAAACAGACACCGCATTGCTAAAGAACAGAACAAAAGATCCTCATATATTTTACCCATTTATTCTTCAAAGTTTTGAGAAACAAGTGACTTGAAGATTTTGTAAAGTAAAAACGTAGGTAAACTGTGTTTTCTTAAAAACATTTCAGTATTACACTAAAATCAATACACCAAAAAGATAATACAAAAAGAAACTGGTGAGTAATTTGCTTTCACTATTACATAGAAAACATTAGTAATCACCAAGACATAGTCTAGAAGAATATTAAAACTTTGATAAATTTTTTTCAACCTGGACTTGTTTCAGAAATGAAAGCTCTCAGTTGACAAAACATCTATATTAATAGATAATTTAAACATATCTATCAATATAGATGAAAAAATAAATTTAAAATCAAGATCCTTTTTTGATTTTTAAAAATCTCTCCAAGTTTTGAATATATGCTTATGTTCTTAGTGTACATACAAATATATATATATATATATATATATATATATGTAATTATTTGTGGCTGAGTAATATGTACTCAATAGAAATACTCTTTGCAACTATTTATAATTATACATTTATAAAATTTTCTTTCATAGCTAGTGTCTGATAACATTGTTTGCCTAGAAACAGAGATCATAAAGAGGTAAAAATTTCAAAATAGATGAAAACTTACAAATCTTTACAAATAGTGTAATTAGGAAAACAAAATAAACTTATTGGTAATTTATAAAAATGATAAAGAATTTTGGGCAATAGCTTAATGAAAACAGCTTTCACAGTCAAAAGTAAGGCAGTTTTGAGGGATATCATGAAAAAATCATTTTCAACATCAACTTTAAACAACAGGACAGAGGAATTTGAAAATCTATGTGAAATTGCTAAAAAACCCTAAAATGCCACTGAAAAAAAGTTGAACAAATAAAAAGGCATATCATGTTTAAAACATCAACTTAAATGATATGTATATTCTATTTAGCCACTATAAATTCATAAATTTTAAATTATCTTTCCAAAAATTACCAAAGGAGGACATGAAACTAACTAAATAATACTAAAGGTAGCATACAATGTAGAACATGCAAGAACAGTCAAGAAAATGCTTACAAAGGAGGTTCCTGACTACGAGATACAGATAAACAGGACACATAATACAAATAATAAATGTTCAATGACTTTGTGTTGTCTGAAGATAATCCAGTCTTACCTCCAGATTATGTGAAAATAGAGGGCAAAAATCAATTCAATAATCAAGAAAAATTCATTTTCTTTAACTGTGAGGACAATTAACTAGATATGAGGAAAAACATGAAGTTGAATTTTCATTTCTGATCTTACACCAAAATAAAACTGATAGACCAACTGTTATATAGTGTATCCAAACCAAAGAAATAAGCTGCGATAGGTACACATGCCTGCTTCTCAAGATGAGTATAAAATTCATGTACCACAAACATGTACTAATAAAAAAATACGAAACTCAAGCATAATTCCATAGTCTTAAAACTGAAACATTTTTATAGTTCTTTTAGAAATAGTTTTTCAAGTTACAAAATTAAAGCACACAATGTGAACACTCAAGCAGTGAGAGTGCAAACAGATCTGTTCAACAATCCAACAAGAACCTAGAAACATGGTCATCAATCCCACACATCTAAACATACATGCAGCTATATCTTTTATAGCACTTCTTGTTTCCTCTTTTTTTACAATAGCAATTATACATTTTTAAAATTTTATTTAAAGAGAAGAAAAAAAGCAAAACAGAAAAAAGGGTAGCAACAATACAGAATTCTAAAAGAAAGAAAGAAAAGGAAAATGAGAAAAAGCCCAACTAAGAAATCAATATTGTATAAATTACATACTGTCATCCTGGATGTAGTTGTTCAAGTTACAAAGTTAAAGGGTACATAGTAAACATTCAAACAGTCAGACTACAAACAGTTCTGCTCAAAGATCCAACAAAGATTCAGCAATATGGTCATCTATTTTACACACTCAAACATACATGCAGTTATATCCCTTAGAGCACTTTCTTTTCCTCTCTTTTTTTATAATAGCAAATACACATTTTGGTTTTATTACACTTTTAGTTCTTATTTACTTTTTACACTAGAGACACTATATGATATTTATAAATATGATTCTTATTTATTTCACTAATGAGGATAGCCTCAGGTTGTCTCCATTTACCTATGAAGGCCTCAAGATCATCCTTTTTTATAGCTGAGTAATATTCCATTGTATAAAAATGCCACATCCTTTTCATCCACTCTGCAGTTGATGGGCATCTTGGTTGTTTCCAGGATTTAGCTATCACAAACTGTGCAGCTATGAACATGGGTGCACATATATCACTGTGATATGAACTTTTCAGTTCTTCTGGGAAAATGCCCAGGAGGGGGATAGCTGGATTGAATGGGGCTTCCAATCCTAGTCTTCTGAGAATTCTCCATATGGATTTCCATAATGGTTGTACCAGTCTACATTCCCACCAACAGTGGAGCAGTGTTCCTTTTTCCTTGCAGCCTAGCCAGCATTTGTTATCAGTTGATTTCTTGATGGCAGCTATTCTTTCTGGAGTGAGGTGGAATCTCAAAGTTGTTTTAATTTGCATTTCTTGAATGACCAGTGATGGTGAACATTTCTTCATGTATTTATTCGCCATTTGTATATCTTTCTCTGAGAACTGTGTGTTCATCTCAGATGCCTATTTTTGGAGAGGGTCTTTGAATTTGGGGGGCTTGATGTTTTTCAATTCTTTATATGTTCTGGACGCAATTTCAATAACTTTGCATTTACTTAAGAATGTTTTATGGGATAATATATGGTCTATTTTGGAGAATGTCTCATGTGCAGCTGAGAAGAATGGGTATTCTTATGTGTTTGGGTGGAACACTCTGTAAACATCTACTAAGTCCAATTGCTTACAGGTATGATTCAGTTTTGTTATTTCTTTGCTGACTTTTTGTCTAGTTGATCTATCTCTTTGTGACAATGGGCTGATATGATTCCCTGTTATAATTATGTTCTTGTGTATTTGGTTTATCATGTCCATTAGTATCTGTCTTATATAGTTGGGTGCTCCTGTATTTGATGCATATATATTTATAATTGTTAGTTCTTCCTGTTGAATTTTTCCACTAACAAGTATGTAGTAACCTTCTCTATCTCTTTTAATCATTTTAGGTTTGAAGTTCACATTGTCTGCAAATAGAATAGCTACCCCTGCTTTTTTCTGGGTTCCTGTTGCATGGAATACTGTTTTCCATCCTTTGACTTTTGATCTCTGAGTTTCCTTTTCAGTCAGATGTGTTTCTTGTATATAGCATATAGTGGGATCCTGTTTCTTGATCCATTCTGTCAATCTCTTTCTTTTATAGGAGAATTGAGGTCATTTATATTTAGGGATATCACTGATATGTACTGGCTTGGCTTTGCCATGTTATGTTCCAGTTGTTTCTTTCTGCTTTTCCCCTTATTTAATTGCTTATCCTACCTGGTGGTTTCTTTCTGTTGTTGTTTTGGAGTTTGTGGCCATTTTTATCTCTGTCTAGTATGTCTTTCAGTACTCTTTCTAGGTTTGGCTTGGTGGACATGAATTTCTTCAGTTGTTCTTTGTCATGGAAGCATCTTGTTTCTCCATTAAATTTGAATGAAAGTTTTCCTGAGTACATCAGTCTGGGTAGAAGGTTGCTTTCTTTCAGGGATTGAAATACCTCACTCCAAGCTCTTCTTGACTTGAGGGTTTGTGCCAAAAAGTCTGCCATGAATCTAATGGGCTTTCCTTGATAGGTGAGTTGTGTCTTTTCTCTGACAGCTTTTAGTATTCTGTTTTTATGCTGTATGTCTTAGATCTTAATTATTATGTGTCTGGGTGTGGATTTATGTTGATTGTGGCTGTTTGGTGTTCTATATGCCTCACTTATCTGCATATCAGATTCTTTCCCCATGTTTGGGAAATTTTCTGCTATTATTTCTGTAAATACATATTTCATTTGCATGGACTCCTGTATCTTTGCTAATGCCCATTATTCTTATATTG
>PVLA01012213.1:0-46448 GCA_004027455.1 Hydrochoerus hydrochaeris | reverse complement strand
TTCATGGTCATGGCCTATGATCGCTATGTGGCCATCTGTCACCCTCTACGGTACCCTTCCCTCATCAATGACCACTTTGTAATCAAGGCTGCCATTTTCACACTGACCAGAAACATCCTTTTACCTATGCCCATCCCCATTCTTTCTGCATTACTCCATTACTGTGGGGAAAATGTCATTGAGAACTGCATCTGTGCCAGTATGTCTGTCTCTAGGCTCTCTTGTGATGATGTCACTGTCAACCGCCTTTACCAGTTTGCTGGAGGGTGGACTCTGCTAGGCTCTGACCTCATCCTCATCTTCCTCTCTTACAGCCTCGTACTGAGAGCTTTGCTGAGACTCAAGGCAGAGGGTGCTGTGGCCAAAGCCCTAAGTACATGCAGCTCCCACTTCATCCTTACTCTCTTCTTTAGCACCATCCTTCTGGTCTTTGTCCTCACTCATGTGGCTAAAAAGAAAGTCTCTCCTGATGTGCCAGTCTTGCTCAATGTCCTCCACCATGTCATCCCTGCAGCCCTCAACCCCATTGTTTATGGGGTCAGAACCCAGGAGATCAAGCAAGGAATCTACAGGTTACTGAAGAAAGGATGGTTCTAAGAGAAACTGCAGCTCTACAACCCTGATGCTGATAATTCATTATTCATTTAATTGGAATTTGGGCTGAAACTCATCACTCAGACACAAATTTTCAAGGAGAAAAGTATGTAATGATTCTGAAGTCAGTTCCAGACTCTTATTCTTCAAACTTCAACATACTTTTAAAAAAAAATCTCACATCTCTATGACAATTTCCCAAGATTTATTCTTCTGATTTCTCTACAATATTGGAACTAGAATATGAAAGTGTCTAGACTATGAGGTTGAATTCTATAGTCAAAGGGTAATTAATTACCCCTAATATGGAATATATATACTTTCTATGTATGAGTGCCCTTGATATTAATTTGTTTTGCAAATATCATTATTATTATGAACCTGAATATGTAGTATAGTTAGGAAAAGCTTCAGCATCTTAAATGTTAACATTTAATGATAGAAATTGACTAGAATCCGTATGTTTTCTTTGCTTGCCAAAAATTAGGCCAACACCATATTTTGCCTCTACTTTTTCAAGCAAAATTTCTTTGTTTTTGACATTCAGACCTCTGAAAGAATGGAGCTATATTGAGAATTACTGCAACATGGAACAGATACTTTCTGGGTTCAGAAGAAATAATTAATGAATAGTGTCCATTTGTAATATGCTGATTTGCACATTTTGGAAATGTTGCATAAAGTTCATGTATATTTCCTAGAAAAATTCAAGGAAGAATTTCAAGGGAAACTCTTTTCTCATTCCATTGTTAGTGGAGTTCCAAAACTAGTGCACCATGTACAATATTCTTTATATAGTTTCACTTGGAGTTTCAACTGTGGCTTCACAATGACTCAGTCTGTGACCTCTGCACTGCTGTCTGCTTTATTGTACTAATATATCACTGCATGAGAACACACCATAGTAGTTGCATTTAAACACATTGGGGCTTAGTGTAAACTTGGCCAATATTTCTAAGCAATATCTTTGCTTCAAAAACTCAGTGAGAGCTTAAAATAATGAAGATACAGAGACGTTTGTAGTAATTGAGATAGTCACATGATATTCAGGGAAATTTGAATCAGTGTGGTCCCAGAAATGCTGAAGGAGTGTTTTTCTCTACATAGAATGAACAGGAAAGAAATCAGTGACACATATGTGTAGCAAGTGACTTGAGAACGACAGACAACCTAAGGTGGAGAGAGTGTGAGCTTCAAGTTCTTTCATAGTCTGCCCAAATATTTGTGGCTGACTGGGAACAATTCAAGAGGCTCATTCCATTTCAGGATCCTAACCACCTTCATGAGCAGAGGCTAGTTGTTTTGAAGTACGTTTCTAGATCTAAGAGTCTATCAAAGTGCTCACACTCTCACCCTCTTCAGACTCTTCCATACATCACCTTTAATCATAGCTATGAAATCTTCCACATTCTTTCAATGGAAACTGAGCAGATAGAAAATATGAATTTCTGTAAATACAGTTTGTGCTTTTGTTTATGAAGCAAATCCAAGACCATCTGAGAGACAACTTCTGCATCTGCATCATCTTTTATAGGTCGATTTGCATCCAACAAACAGAGTAGGCTTATGGGTTTTGTTGTTGTTGTTAAGACTTTGTGTATATTTAATTCTTGGCCTTTGGTTAAAAACCTTCAATAGACAAAGTATTCTTTCATTCTTCATATTTTCTTTAGGTTTATTACATAAACAAGATTTCTGATAAGGGACAAATATGAATGACAATCAAGGAAATTTCTATTAAATTTAACATGTACTCCTTCGCTCCCACCTTCCAGAGGTGACTTTATCATATATGTCTTTAATCCTATAAGCTATACAGTTCCTAAATCCAATACAGCTCATTTAGTCTGAGATAAAAATTCAATCAGTCATCAATCTCTTCAAGTTACAGTCCTCCATATTTTGCCAATTTCTGTAATTTTCTATGTAATAATTAAAAGAAATAATCTTCAGGTTTTTATTTTAAAGAGAATAAAACAAAACAAAAGAAAATAAAGTGGAATAAAGCAAATCAGAACAAAATGGTTGTAATCCTCAGTTGTTTTCTACAATGATAGTTCTGACAAGCAAGTTATATTTAAATCCAGAAGTGCAAGTTGAAATTACTTGGTTAGTGAATAATAAAAAAATATTAGCACTAGTGTAAGCAATACTAAGAGATAAAAAGGAAATGATTACATCATAATGTTTTGGATCTCAAGTTTAAATCTTGTCTTCAGAATATTTTCACAATTTTTACATCAATATTTAGCTTTTTAACTGATAAAGACTTGTAACAGAATACCTGAGGTATAGAATATGTTACAACTACTTTTCAGTAAGACACAGAAATAAACTTTGCTCTTTCAAGCCATGGATGAACTGTCCAGATAATGTTAAAAATGAGGGATTTTTCAGCAACATTAATACTGCCCAGAAGTGGGTATTTATCCCCTATCACTACTATGTGCATTTAACAGATGTCCAAAATGACATTCCAAATGACACTAGAAGATGATAAAAAAAAATGATCAATATTGTAGTGTGACCACAGCTCACAATAGTGGCCATGCAGACCATATTTTAGAATCACTGATTCTTTATCTAATATATATTCAACATTTGATATGTGCTATGCATTCTGGGTGCTGAGGTTAAGCTCATAAAGGACAAAGACAAGAAATACATGCATTTTAATGGAAAATTCAAGACATTACACAAGAAAAAATAAGACTTTTTCAGATAATGTTACCTGCTATATGCAAAGGTTAACATAATATGTTAGAGTGACCAGAAAGCACTGAGAAGGCCACTTTGCATGTGACCATTAGAAATTCTCTCTGCAAAGATGATTTTGGAACTGAGATTATGAATGCTGGAAGGCAATTATTTGGACACACACATATGACAAGTCTGTGTCAAAGAAACGAGATGGTGAATATAGGGTCTGACCCAAGAACAAACACAAATACAAAAGCACAAGGAGTAATGAACATTCCAGCATGATAGTAGGTAGCATTATAGTACCAGGGAAGAAATGCACACACTCAATGTCAGTGGCTCCAAGAGGGATATACTACAGATACAAAGACATTTTTGTACAAGAATTCTTTTGTTTTGTTTTGTTCTTGAGACAGTTCTCTTTATGTACTTCAGGTTGGCCCTGAACTCACTGTGTAGCCCAGAGTGGCCCCAAACTGGCATGTGTGACCATGCCTGGCTCTTTACCTTTTTCTAGTTTGTCCAAGTAAAGCTCTGACACATTTGGTGTCAGAGCTCAGACCTGGCAGAAAACTGGAGGTCAATGAAGAATCATGGAATAGGAATTTGGGTCAAAACCAAAGCATGTACCCCATCCTTTAAACCAGAGACAAACAAGAAAATAGGCTGCCCCTTAAAGTCCATTCTCCTATTCTAATAGTATGATAGAAGGAATGCTACAACACAGAGACCTCATAGCTTGATAAGTTATATCAAACATTGGTAAATTATATCATTTTATCTTCTTTAATTGTGAGAAGCAAAGGTCATTTAAGTAACTGAAAAACACCTAAGGAGGCATATATCAACCAAAAGGTAGATTGTTGAATCTGGTTGTCCAGGCCTAAATAAAGGAGACCTAAAATAATCCCCCATCCAAACATATTTGACAAATGGAGTCCCAGATCTGAGTTAGGAACAAGGTGGTTGGGTAGAGACAGACGCTCAGCACTGCCCATGAGCTTTTCCCATATTTATTTCTAGCATTACTATCAAGTATTTACTAATACTTTACTGTCACTTTTCTTTTTATTAATGTTATTGCAAGGTAATAAAATACAACAGAACAAGACAGAACAAAGCCACAAGACAATGCAGTGAAATTGGTACAGAACTTCACAGCAGGATACTGGGATAACAGTAATAGGTACCATAGTATATCTTGTCACAATAATTGTCCGGTCAATTAGGTATAGTGAAATCAAACCCAAAACAGAATATTATACAACCTATCAAAACAGAATATTGAATAGAGACAAACAACTAACCAGAACAAAGCTGAACAGTGAAAACAACATTTGCCTCCAAACAGAATTTAGAATGAAAGCCCCCGTTTATATATATTTGCTATTTTGCATACGGTCATCCTCCCAAGAGAAGCTCAGACCTCTGTCACCAGTTGCTAACTGGGGGGTGGAGTGGGGAAGGGGAATAGTAGGATGTTTGATTCTCAGCCTGCAGGCAGGTAGGCTCATGGGAGATACTGACTGGTTCTCTTCCTGGCAGTGCCAGGGTTGCTTACCAGGAAAAGAGGCGAATTGTTTTCCTGCTCAGCTGTCTATTTTCCACCATCACTGCCAATTTTCCTTTAAATTTTCTTTCAAGATTACATCCACCATTTTAAATATATAGCCATAAATACAATGCTCTTCTAAATGATGACAATTGTTTTAAAGTGTCATAATTTTAATGTTTAGTAAACCAGCATATAAAATTTTATCAGTAAGCACTTCTCATTTGCTCCATTCTTGTTCACACATCACACTGTACAGTGAAAGAGTTTCTTCCATTAAATCTACTAGAAGAGAAGGTAGATAGAAATCTTGAAGACATAGAATTAGGCAAAGAATTCATGAACAAAATGCAAATCACATGGGAAGTACTTCAAAGAATCAACAACTGGGATCTCATATTATTAAAAAGTTTTTGTACCTCAAAAGAAATCACCAACAAAGTGAAAAGAAAACCCACAGAATGGGAAAGAATTTTAGCCAGCAACACCTCAGACAAAGGACTGATATCCAGAACATTTAAAAAATTGAAAAACCTCAATCCCCTCAAATTCAAAAACTCCCTCCAAAAAAGGGCATCCGAGATGAACACACATTTCTCAGATGAAGATATACAAATGATAATTAAATACTTGAAGAAATGTTCACCATCATTTGTCATTCAAGAAATGCACATTAAAACAGCATTCAGATTTCCTCTCACTCTAGAAAGAATAGCTGCCTTGAAGAAATCCACTGATAATGAACATTAGGCAGGCTGTGGGGAAAAAAGAACACTGCTCCACTGTTGGTGGCAGTGTATCCTGGTGTAGCCACTGTGGAAATCAGTATGGAGATTACTCAAAAAACTAGGATTGAAAATTCCACTCAATCCAGCCATTCCCATCCCGAGAATTTTCCCATAAAAACTGAAAAGGTCATGTTACAGTTATATATTTCTACCCATGTTTATAGCAGCACGATTTGTAACAGCTAAATCTTGGAAACAACAAAAATGCCTATCGACCACAGAACAGATGAAACAGATGTGGTACTTTTACACAATGGAATATGACTCAGCTATAAAAAGGATGATCTTGAGGCTTTTATAGGTAAATGTAGCAACATTCATTCCATAAGTGAAATAAATCAGACTCACAATTCTAAATATTGTATTGTCTCTCTAGTGTAAAAATAATAATAAAAAACTGAAAGAATAATAAGATTCAAAATGTATAATAGTATTGTATTAATTAAAGGTAAATAAAGTGCTCTAAAGGGTATAACTGTATGTATGTTTAACTGTGCAAGATAGATAACCATAGTACTAAGTTCTTGTTAGCTCATCAAACAGAATAATTTGTACTGCTATTGTTTGAATGTCCACTTTTTATGCTTCAATTTTGTCACTTGAACAATCTAAAATAACAATATATAATTTATCAACTAGTGGCTTAGTAATGTTTTTTTCTAAATTCTGCATTATTTCTACCTTTTTTCTGTTTTGATTTTTTCTCTAAATAGAAAAAAAAAGAGTTTCTTCAACCTTGTCCTATAAATTAAAATGGAAACTCAGAATGTAATGACTGGGAAGTTCCTTGAAATTGTAAAGTACTTATTTAGTGACAGAGTAGTGGAGGAATCATGGTGGGAAGGTCAGAAAGAATAATTTAGACACTCAAAATTAGGTTCAGCACACTTTTGTAGAGTGGGAGTGAAGATAAATATTGGGATGTTAGTTCAGAAGCTTCAAGTTGGAGACAAGTTAGCCATATGGATGTCATTCTGATGAAAACATCAATAAAACATGCCCAGACTAATAAAACACCTGATTTAAGAGCCAAATTTTCCAGCACTATACTTGATAATTGTATGCTTTATTTTCTAGGTTCATAAAGAGAGGACTTTAGGGATAGTGGGAAAAAGCAGTACAGGATATTGAAAAAAATAAGTGTCTCAGATTATATCTTCTTTTCTGGCTTGTTTGTAAATCTGTAGACTAGCAACAGTGTAAGAAGGAAAAGTAGATAAAATAGATGTAAATCACAAGTATTCAAACATTTGGTGGCTCTCTACCTCCGCTTTGCAGATGTGTATGAGCCCTAAAGAAGACTTTGATACACAAGTCACCAGGTCAGAGTCTCCTGAGATCCAAACACTCACAAGGTGATAGTGATTTGTGTCATAAATACTGACATATGTACTGCTTTCCACAACATTGCTGACTCAGTAGTTGAGCACAGCATCCAAGACTGGGGTGGCACTGCAAGTAGTAGATTGCAGAAGACAATGAATGGCTACATTCGTGACAAACAATCTGAGATGATGGCAGTGTAGCATTATGGGTAGAAGTCACAAGCCAAAACCAGAAAAATTGTATATTTCATGAGAAAGAATCCATTCATAATGAACTTCTGTAGGAAACAGCTCACCAATCTGGTGGGCTACATATTAAAACAGAAGATGAGCAATCCCTACCAGAATCATTTTTCTCAAGAACTTTGTATGTGCATTACTATCCTAAAGTGTCTCATTCTTAGTGAAAGCCTCAGATAAGTAGTTAAAACCAAACTCATTGCTAAACCAGAGTCCTATAATTCCATCTGAGACAATACTCTTATTTTGAATAGCTTCTATGTCCTTGTTGACCTTTGAATCTTTGTATACATTTCTCTGAATCTAATAACAAGCTTTTACTTTAAAACCTGTTTGTCTGTATTACTGCCCTCTTCTGAGACCCATGGTTCTTACTTAAGGTCCAGTGGACACAGCACAGGATGTAGGCATCCACATCTTAGAATTCCTTGTGTTTGGAGCATTTGTTTATAATGTAAAACTGTAACAGAAAAGTCAAATATTTAGGACTGTATTCTGTTCTAACATATATTCTCTCCACTTTCTATTATGCTCTGTAATTATTCCACATATCATATAATTCTTCCATTCTATTGCATTGCACAGTTTATCAATCTATTCTGTAATCATTTGACAAACATTTTTATGTCTTGTTATGCTAATTGGCACAATAGAAAATATAAAATGAATGACAGCAATAATGACCTAATAAAAGTTATAAGATATTGGAGAAAGAACAAAATGGAGGAATTGGAAGCTATTGGAAAGAAGTATGAGTAACTTTACTTTTAAAGCTACAAATCTTACGAGATCCTAAGTGGAACACTGTCAGTATTATTTACACTAGCATTGAATTTTAATCCAGAAGAAGTAATTTGAGCAAGAAAAAAGTGCAGTCCAATAGATGAACATCTTTAAAACCCTAAACACAAACATCTTTTGTCCTTCAATTATTAGAATGTATTTGGTTGTTATTAGTGGAATATAATATATTTTTTGTCTCTTTAGCAAGAATTCTTTCTGAGAAATTACAAGGGAACTCTACATATCATGACTGGAAAAACTTTCTGAATACATGAAATTCTAGGTGTGCAGAAATCAAAAAAATAAAGAGCAATGTGGAGAACATATCAAGGATATTTTTGGTTTCAAGACAAACTGCAAACATCTAAAATTTCTTAACTTTAAGAAATGAAATATTTACCATATCATCACATAATTTTGGAGATACAGATGGCAACATTACGAGTTGGTCCCTCACTGGCTAATTTAAGATCACATGTTTTTCTTCTTTTTAATGGAAAATCTCGATCTTTTATTGCAAAAAATAGTACTTTTTATTTTAAAGAGAGAAAAGTAAACATAAATAAAAACAATAATAATTAATTTTAAAACAAGATAGTAAGAAATTAATAATGGCTAGTATATTGTATATTGTTGCCTTTGAAGCAGTTGCTCAGATTACAAGATATGGGCATGCAAAGTCAAACAGCCAGTATAAACACAAGCTGATCTCTTCAATGATCTAAAAGAAATTGGTAGTATAATTATGTTAGATGTAATACGTATGTGTGTCTATAACTGTGCATTTATTTTCTTTTCCATCCCTTCACTTATCTTTCTTTCATCCAAGTTATTCTTTCCTTTTGAGCTATTCTTCCCCTTTCACTATATTTATTGCAGATTTTGTACCTTACTTAATCTTCTCATTTCTGATACTAGGAAAATAGACAATCCTTACACTGCACATTTGATTTATTTCACTTATGAGTATGGTCCCTAGATGCATCCATTTATCCATTAAAGCCTCAAGGCTGTCCTTCTTTATAAGAGAGTAGTTCTCTGTTATATAAAAGTACCACATCTCTTTGGTCCATTACTTAGTTGATGGAAATTTGGATTGTTTCCAAGAATTACCTATTATAAATTGTGCTGTTATAAATATGACTACAAATATATTTTATGGTGTTATCTTTTTAATTTTTCTAGGAAAATACCTAGAAGAGGAATAGCTGGCTCAAATGAGACCACTTATTCTAGTCCTTTGAGGAATCTCCACTGATTTCCACAATGGTTGTACCAACCTACATTCGCACCAACATTGGGAAAGAGTTCCTTTTCCCCTACAACCCCTCTCACATTTGTTATTGTCTGATCTCTTGACATTAGTCATTCTTTCTGGAGTGAAATGAAATCTCAGTGTTGTTTCCATCGGTATTTCTGGAATGACCAATGATGTTCAACATTTTTCATATATTTAATTGCCATTTATATTTCTCCATCTGAAAACTGCATATTCGTCTCAAGATGCCTGTTTTTTGTTTTGACCTTTTAATTTTTTAAATTTTTCTTTATTTAAAGAGTGGGGGGAAAACAAAACAGAAAAAAGGGTAGAAACAATACAGAATTTTAAAAAAAAATAAACAGTAAGAAATCACTAGTTGATACATTACATATTGTCTTCTTGGATACAGTTTTTCAAGTTACAAAATTAAAGCATACAAAGTGGACATTCAAACAGTAAGGCTGCAAACAGTTCTTTTCAATGGTTCAACAAAAACTTAGCTATATGGTTATCAATCCTACACACTTAAATATACATACAGTTATATCTTTTAGAACACTTTCTTTTCCTCCTTTTATTTTTTAAGTCCATTATCTGTTTAGTTATATCATATTTCAGGTTGCTCAGTACCTTACTGATCTGTTTTGTTGTTATTAATTACTTTTTTAAAATTTTCTCTTATTCATTATTTTTTAAATTTTATTTATTTATTTAAGTTTATTTATTTATTTTATTTTGTAGGTAGTAAAATACAGCAGAACAAGACAAGAGAAAGCCAATTGAGGCAGTGCAGTGAAATTGGTTCAGAACCTAACAGCAGGTTACTGGGATAACAACAATAGGTACAATAGTATATCTGGCTTTCCTCACAATATTTGTTTCTTTAATGAGGTAGAGCAATACTGAAGGAAAGACCAAAATTATAAAAACAGAATACTGAATAGGGCAATACCATTGATCAGGACAGAGCAAAACAGAGATAAAAATATTTGCCTTCAAAGAGATTGCAGAAGAAAATCCTCTTTATTTGCTACATTGCTTATAGTCAAACTTGCGAGAGATGCTCAGATCTCTGGTTCACTTGCTAGTGGGGGGAGGGTCATGAGATGGATGTTTGATTCTTAGCCCACAAGCTGATAGCCTCACAGCCGCCCACCAGAGCTGCATGCTGGCTGCCTGTTTCCCAGCGCCCCAAGTTCCAACATGGCGCGGATCTCAGGAAACGCTGATATGGTTCTCGCCCTGGGGTGGCTGCAGCTTAGGTCACAGCCACTTACCAGAAAGGTGTGCTGGCTGCCTGTTTCCCAGTGCCCCCGGGTCTTTCAATTTGGGGGCCTAATTTATTGAGTTCTTTACATGATCTAGATAGAAGTCCTTTGTCTGAGGGACAATTGTCTAAAATTTTTCCCACTCTAATTAGTTGTTCCACATTTTCACATATACCTTATGCTTATGATGTATGAAGAAAAAGGGGTCATAAAAAGAATTAAGAAGAACCTGGACGAAGCTAGGCTTGATTTGAGGAAATGATTTTGGATGCAATGGGGGAAATGAATCACATGGGAAACAGATAGGAAACCAAGAGTAATCTTATCATTGATCAAAAGAGAATTATTTAACAGAAATTAATTGACACTTGCTAGAAGAAAGTCTCCTATCAGTCATACTCAGATCCACCCGCCCTTCTTTATCCTGCTGCGAATACCAGGACTGCAGACTGTGCACACCTGGATTGCTATACCTTTCTGCTTGTGTACCTCACATCCCTTATGGAGAACATCACCATTCTCTTTGTGATCAAGACTGAATGCAGCCTCCATTGGTCCATTGTTCTATTTCATGGTCATGTTGTCTCTGATTGATCCGGGCTTATCCACATCACCATCTCCAAAATACTGGACATCTTCTGGTTCATCTACAAGTGATCAGCTTTGGGGGCTGCCTTGCTCAGATGTTCTCTATCCACATGTTCGAAGGCATGGAGAGAGTTTTACTGGTGACCATGGCTTATGACCATGTTGTTGCCATGTGCCAGCTTGTCTAGTATACAATCATCCTCACCAATAAAAGGATCTGCATCCTGGTCTCTTTTCTTGTTGGAAGAAATTTAATTCTTGTCACCCAATTTGTGTTTCTCATTCTGAAACTGCCTTTCTGTGGGGATCACCTCATCCCTCACACCTACTGTGAGCACATGGGTCTGGCCCAATTGGCCTGTGCACCCATCAAGCTGAACATAGTCAAGGTGAACATAGTCTATGGGTACATGTTGATTTCTAATGGCACACACCTGGCACTCACACAGAAATGGCTGCACGTGTCTCCAAATGTCTTTTCAGACCTCTGTTCCTCAATGCAACCAGGTACTTTCAATCTATATCATATTTTCTGTACCACTGATGTCTTGTTCTCCTCTGCCATTGTTAAATCCTTCCAGAAGAAGTAGAGGCATGCCTTGTGTAAATCGGAATGTTCTTCTCACTCATTTTGTGCTTCCAGCTGTGATGAACACATTAACCAGGATCCCACCTGTTGTCACTGTATGAAAGGAAGTGGCATGGTCAACATTAAAAAGGGTTTCCTTCTAGAAATGCAGTCATTACAGTCCAATCAGTTCAAATGGATTAAACAAGTCTTCCTACAGTAATACTACAAAGTTCCAAGCAGAAAATTTAACATAAATAGAAAAGAAAGTAATCCTTCACATTTTAAGAATGTTTTGCTGTTGTTACAATGAAAACCAAACTTGTTTAGTTAATAGAATTGAACAGAAAAAGGGAGTTTCCTGAACATTATGAAAATTTTATGTGAATTAATTTTAGAGAAAGCAAAAATATAATTCACATTTTATCCTATATATTCATGGATAAATCCATATGTATCACATAGGTCTGTAGAATATCAACACATTTATTTATCAAGTTGTTATACAATGAGTGGCACTCATGAACCCTAGAGGAAGTTCTGGGTCCATCTTCACAGGCAGCCTCTGTATATCAAATGGACTGATATACTTTGAAACCAAATGACTTTCTCCTGCACCTGGTGATCTATAAAAGTACTGCTGCTTTGAACTAAGAGCATGACTCCAGTATTTGGGAATAATCTGTATGCTATGTTAGTAATAAAGCTGTGTGTGTGTATATTCACATACTTGCTTATATTTACATGTTTAATGTGGTATAAATTTGCCAATGTATGTTAAGCATTAAGTACATATGAAATAATGTTAGCAAAAATACAAATGATATGATGAAGAAAATATGAAACATAAATGTAGTTGAGGAAATGATGACAAAAGAAAAATATATTCATGCCAGAATTAATTATATTCTACCAATTGTAAATTTTCCAAGACATTGCCATTTTCCATAAACCTCCATTTCTCTTTTAAGCTCTCCTTCTCCTTAGAAACCCTTCACATAATTTACTTCATGTAATATAGAAGCCAGTCTACCTCATCAAGTATTAGTGTTGTTTACTGCTAGCCTTATTACATCATCTGTCAGAACTCTTGGAACACACATAACACACTCTCACTTAAAATAAATTTCCAAAATAGTCAATCCAGATACAGTATTTTCTCTAATATATTCCATCATTAATCTACTGATTACTTTACTGATCCATAACTCCAAATAACTAATCACAATCTTGATATTATTTGGATCCACAAAAAAACTGTTACAAATTGGAGGTGCTTATAAACCTTTTCATTTCCTGTTGCTAAGCTTGAAGACAATTCTCAAAAGTTTTCTAAAATGGTTTCACAATTTTACACTTCTATCAACTGAGAATTCCAACTGCTTGTGACATCCTCACTAACACTGGTTGGTCTTTTGAATGTTAGCTGCTGTAGTATCAGGCATCTAATTGTAGCTATAATTTTGTTTCTTAATGATTAATAATGATGCTGAACACAAGTATCTTTTATATTCTCTTTTCATTCACTATTCTATACTCTGTATTTCACAACCATACCCCTGATATTCTACTCTTTCCCCTCGCTTCCTTCCTTCCTTTCTTCTTTTTAGTTCTTGGAGTTCTAGTAGTATAGATTTAAATATCTTTGTACTTTTTAGATAGTTATCTAAAACAACGCTAAAATATCATTTGGACTGATATACTTTGAAACCAAATGTAGTGTATTTGCACTGACATTAAAAAATGAAATCATCAGCTAATCACTATGTGGATTCTATATTAACATTCCTGGGACTATCACTAATTTTATATTATTAACACTACTGCCACAAATAAAATGAAGATATCACTCAGTGTTAGGTATTTTACAACTTTACTAAAAATCATGAGTATTGAAGAAAACATTGTGCTTCTTAAAGTTTCAATTAATATTCTAATTTAGTAACATGAATATGATGACAGTAAAATATATACAATTTTATAGAAACTATCATAAAAAATCAAGGAAAATCACCAACTTTTTCTCCTTTATACTCATGATAAAATAAATCAAAGCTCCTTGAATAGAAGATGGTTTTAATCCTAATCTTATGGAAGTATAGATATTCCCACAATACACTGAAAAATTGCAACCAACAGCGATAGGTCACAGGCAAACGTTCAGTATTTGTATTTTGTTTTTTGTCTTTTTAAAATACTTGATATGACTATTATATACTGATACTCCTTAAATGGCCTGGAAGATTTTGTTGACTTACCTTACATTTATTGAGGATCTACCTGCTGTGTTACGTAGCTCTCAGCAAGAGCTCAATAAATATAGATTGAATCAAGGCATATTCTCTCAGTCTAGGAGCATTTCTGACATCTAGTGGTCACATCAAATACATTTCTTGAACAAGTATTCAAGCGATGTAGTAAATTGAAAAGTGAACTACAGTTGTTCTAGTTCTCACTTTATCTTGATTCTTGAATACCAACAAATTATGTCACATAAAAATAATTATAATTTCCATAACAGTTAGGATCTATCTTCAAACACATTGCTGGTCTAGCCAACTGCAGTATTTCACTAAATTCTGAGAAAAACTCACCTGAAAGTATAGTCATTATTCTCACTCCTGTGAAACTATAAAAAGGAGTTTAAAGTTTGAGTAGTTAAAAAATTATAAACTATTTGACTAAAAAAACTGGATTTATGTTTCCTGATTCCTAAAAGAAAACTGGTCTGGGGATGTTAGCTAAGCTATAGAACACATTTGTCTAGAATACACAAAGTCGTAGGTCTGATCCCAGTATTAAAAAAAATTAATTCTTGTTAAAATCAATGCTAATTTATTAATGAGTTTCTTGCAAATAATTGTTGAACAATTTCTCGACCTTAAGTTATATCATAGCAATCCTGCAAGTTGAGATAGTTTTTGCTCATTTTGTGTGTGAAAAAGCTAAGACTTATAATGGCACATTAACCAAAATCACAAAGCAAATAAGTGGATCAAATTCATGTCCTTAGTCTTTACATTAAACATGTTTCCTTTATATGAATACAATTTTATGTTTCCATTAGTAATATGTACTTCTAGATGACTTAAATGTTCATGAAATCACGTAATGTCACGCTAATAGAAGATACAACTCACGACCTGCAAGTGTGAAACTGAATCATGTCTCTGGATATTATTCATGTACTTATATCACTGAGCCAATTTTGAGAAGATGCTGAGTTTTTCCTGCAGTGTTCTTTTTCTTTCTTAACTGCCTTTCTGCCAAAAGTAACTATCCACATAACATCACAGTAAGATCTAAGTTGTGGCTGTGAGGCCACTGGGCCTCTGCCCAACTAGACTCTTGGGATCTATTCAGCAGGGGTACTCTCTGGAGGATGCACAGAGAGCTGGCCATTTTTATAAATGCTATGACTAAAAAACAGAGAGCTCTTTCTTCAGGGACACGGAAATTTTCTGTTGATTATACCAGGCCAGCAACACAGCCCACTGTGTGGAACCTATTCCCAGGAGATGAGAGTTCTATATAATTGCTTGGCCCTGGCTATAAAGAACTCAATCCTATGTCGGTGGTCGCAGTCTGTGGCATCCAGTCCTTCCCTAACGGTTTCTTGGATGCTGCGCAGAGGTAGGTGAGTCAGCTCCCGGTTTTACTGAAAGAAGACCCTAGTGACAGTTTAAAAATTATTTGTGAGTTGAGGAAGCTAAAGTACTTAGAGTCTCTGAACATAGGGTCATATCCAAGGGACATAAGGCTGAGGAGAGGGAAGTGTTGAGAAGACTTGGGAATCATTGCTGCAAACCAGTCACTAACAGGAAGGAGACAGCAAACACCCATGGTCATGAGTAGAAAAAAAATTCATCAAATTCAGGAAAATACATTGAGACACAATAATTTGAACAAGTAATATTAGAAGTAAATACAAGGAAAAATAATCATAGCAACTCATCGGCTGGCATAAGTGAGGTCTTTCTCCATCTTAAATTTTTCCATTTCTCATCACAGAAGAGACATTATGTGTAATCAGCCATCCCAATGGAAGAGGTCACAACACATCTGAAAATGGTGAGCAGAAGAGATCAGAGATGAGAAGAGCAGAGGCCTGAGTAGAGAGGTGATTAAATATTCTACCTCAAAAGAGAGCACCCAGTCTCTGGGAGGAGCTCATCACAGATGACTTGAGAACTGAGTGTCAGAAAATAAAGGGGTTCCAGAAAGGGAAAGGAAGAGAAAGTCCCAGAGAGTCATAGGGGAGAACATCCTAGGAAATACAAATAAAGTGCTGATTAAACAGGAAATAGGTTTTAAGTGCATAACAAACTGAAAGTTTTTGCATCACTAGTGGTCACAGTAATCCTATTGGCTTGCAAGAGAAGCAGCGATAGAGCAGATAGTAATCTTTGCTGATGATAATAAGCTTATTAACCAAGGATATTCTGAATTTGTAATATATTTAAAATACCTCAGGGCCTTTTAGCAAGTTTCCTACAGAGCGTATTAAATCTTAGAAGGATTGCAATCCCTGCACAATCCTTTTTTGAAGGATAGGAAGTGAAATATTGCATTACCAGAATCTAAGCTCCATGAAGTTGAGAACTTTGACTCAGTAGCTTCTGGGTGCCTGCATTTGAAACAGTACCTGAAAAATAGTGACATTTGTACACATACTTGTCAAAAGAACCAAGGTTAATGATCCAGAAATTCTATAACACGTAAGGACAAGTGTTAATCGCTGTGATTCTTCTAATAAGTCACAATCTAGAACAAGGAATACTTTAAGTCGGTGGGAGCAGTTAGGACTTGTAACAATCTATACAATTTCAGAATTCTGGAACAGGAGACTACATGGTGTGCTGCTGGAAAAATATAATAAATCCAGCCAGGTGAAAAAATCTACCCCCTCTCCACTCATCCTAAGTGCCACTGGGAGAAGTCAACAGAGGATTTCTCAAATCAAACCCTCTCCTTTTGGCACATATAATCTACTCCCTTCTTTTGGGACATAAATTGCTGCATCTCAATCTCATTTTGACAGTCTATATTGATCCATCAAATGTTTTACAATAAGCAAAATATCAAAGATTATTTTTAGAGGAATGAATTGAGAGAGAAGTTAAACTAAAAGGTGGATTGTGGGCTAAGTATTTGTGAAGAGGAAGAAAAATATAATATAGCATTATTTCTGAGGATTAACCCAAGAGATTTCAAATTGACTTGCTCAAATCAGTCACCTTAACTAGCAGTACATACACCATAATATCATCTTAAATCTGGGCATCAGTGATAACATTTCAAACAGTCAGCTACAAATGCACTCAGTGTCTTTCAAGTGCCTTTGACAGTATAACCAAGTGACATTCCTGATTTGTACTTGGGATTCAGTTACCTTGAAGCTTAACACTGTACACTTTCCATTGTTTCTGAGATAAAAATAAAGCTCCTTAAAATTAGTAACAAGGACATTATCTTTTCCTGTCCATCTCTCATCTCTACTACCCCATGCTTTCTTTTCATACATAGGGCACACTGACCTTTTGCTCCCTCAGATTTGTCATACTGTTACACACCACTCTGTCTTTAAAAAACCTGTTATGCTAATGAAAAATGTTTTTCCCACCAATCCCCTCTTCCTTATATGGATTCTCTTCATTCAGGTATCAACTAATTAATACCACCTCAAATAAATCGTTGCTGGCATACTTTGTCCTTAGTTTCCAGCATCTCTCTTTATATCCCATTTACACCTTACATTTGCTATATTTAATATCCCCAAGCAGCGTTATTTATCACTTCTGCATATGGGGACAGAAATAGCCTCAGATCTGTTTAATCTTTAAATAAAATAACACTCATAAGGCATTGAGATTGTTTCTGACCAAAGCATCTTGATTTTCTCCCACCACAACACAACCTGAATTGTTATTCTTTTCTGTAGAAAGTGAAATCAAAATAATTCTCTGATAAATGTGTTGCTAGAATAGATCATAAATATGAATAGAAAGTTGACTCAAATTAAGGGCCATTGAAGGCTGGAAAATATTAACACTGACTTTCATATAATCAGATCTCATGAGGAGAAAAACACTAATACAACTCAGGAAGATAACAAATCATAAAGCAATGTCTTTCTCTTCAGCAGATTTGTGACACAGATTTGAAAGCAAATACACAGTATACAATTGCACAACGTCAAACAAAATATGATCATGGATAAATCCAAATAATGACTGACACTCTATACATCCAAAGCAGTTCTTGAGGCTTGTGCAGTAACCAATTGACAATATTTTGTTTAAAATGATTGATATCATCATATTAAAACTTATTACATCATGGGAGTATCAAGACATGATACATGACATCTCTTTAGAGATTTCACTCTTTGGATCCAACAAGCACTGTCAGTGTCTGTATCACACCCTAGGTCCAGAGCCAATGCAGAATACATGCTGTATGTTTTTGATTGCATATCTGTCTTGTTTGCATGCACCCAAGCCCCCAATCACCTTACAGATTACATCACTGCCATAGGGGTAGTTAAGAATTAGACTAGAACCCAAGGCATCAAACAGGTTCAGTTACTAAAAGACAAGCCCAAGCCAGTTTAGACATCTATTATCCATTGTCATATTTTTTAAAATTTCATTTTTAAGGTAGTAAAACACAAAAGAACAAAGCCAATACAGACAGTGCAGTGAAACTGGTACAGAACTTCATAGGAGGATACCAGGATAACAGTCATAGATATCTGTTGTAGTTATGGGTTATACAGAGAACAATTAGAATAAGGACATGGAGTTTATGATATTATTTTTATGATGTCATCCAAGCTTAATACAAGAAAATGCAGGAAGGCTATCCACATCACTAAAGACAGAATATTAAGCCAAGGGCCTGAATCCCACAGCAATGTCCCACATGAGTCCAGATAAAGACCCAGTGCTCACAACAATGCCTCCCACTAGTCCAACTGGAAGCCTAGAGCCCACAAGAAGGACTCACACCAGTCACTTTTATGGATCCATTCTGGGAAGGCCCAAAGGTCAGTGGTGGAAGCCAGAAAGTCTATGTCAGCAGGGTGAAGGAGCTGTACTGAGAGGCTGAGGGTTCTATGCTGGGGCCAAGAAGTCACACTCACAACTCAGGGCTGCCCTGAAAAGCACCACAGCCATCCTCAGCGACACGGAGGCCCCAAGCTCCTCCAACAACAAGCACAGTTGAGTACATGCCAGGAAGCCAGCGTGTCGAGTTCATCCTGGAGACCAAGAAGCAAAAGTCTTCCCCTCCAGAGCCAGGAAGCAATGCTCGATGTGAAGACCAAGCTTCTCCAGGAGAACCAACTGATCAACAGCAACTCGTATGAGAACCCACAATGCCTCAACACCTCAATGCCTTAATGCAACTAACATGAAATAACTTCTCCTTCTCCACATCTCTATGCTGGCAACTTTCCTCAGGTGGGACATCTACACTCAGTGCCCTGCTGAATGTAATCCAGCTGGCGTTAAGTTGACCACCAGTTTTCAATCCATAACAATACCATAGTATATCTCATTGTCTTCACAATAGTTGTCCATTCATTTAGGTATAGTGAGATCAAACCACAAACAGAGCAAAACAGTTAATCAGAACAAAGCAAAACAGTGAAAACAACATTTGTCTCCAAACAGAAGATAGAAGGAAATCCCCATATTTGTTATATTGCATATGATCATCCTCCCAAGAGATGCTCAGACTTCCACACCCAGTTGCTATGGGGGTGGGGCTTGCATGGATGGGATGTTTGATTCTCAGCCTGCTGCACTAGGAGGCTCATGGGAGACACTGACTGGTTCTCTTCCTGGCTCATGCCAGAGGCGCTTACCAGGAAGGGAGGTGAATTGCTTTGTTGCTCAGCCAACTAAGTTCTACCATGGCCAAATCTTCTCCATCATCACATGAAAGAACCTATCTACAACATTAGTACAAATAACACTGGTCTCAGGTCAAGGCAAGTGTCTGGCCTGGGCATTTTCTAGCTTTAAAAATATTAAAATATTGGCACTGCTGCATTCCAGATAGCGTGGAGACATTGTCCTTTTACTAGAATGAACCACGAAGAAGATAGAGAAGAATATCACAAATTACAGAAGGCCCTGAGAATATAATGAGCCATGCAGTGGTTTTTTTTCCTAGTAAGTGACATAATAATAATGTACTGTTATTTTTCTTGAATTGTGTAATTGTCTCTAATAGTATCTTAATTTCTTAATTTCATCCCACGATTCAGATCCAAATGCTAGCTTTATTAGATTCTCTCCCACATAGCACTGCCTTAATTTCTCAGGTCTTCTTTCATTTTAGCTACAAGATTAGTCATCGTCTCCACCTTAATCCAGTACAATAAAATGTTTTACACACACACACACACACACACACACACACAGCTGTTATCTTTTACTGATCACCAAGTGTCATTGATAATAATATTTGCTAATTTAGTCCTGCTTAGAAATTGAAAGTACAAACAACATGGAATGTTCAGGGCTATTGTATCAAGAAATTTTTTTACAAAGCTTCTCTAAATAAGAAGCAAATATTTCAAATAAATATTGTCTATTTAACTGCTCCATAAATTGCTTCACTAGGTTTCCTCTGCTGTATTGTGGAATTAAAAGAATGGATTTTCTGTTTCTCCAAGAAATATACAACAGGCAATGAAAGAAGCTAAAGTCTCTCACTAGAAGCAGGAAAACTTTTGCAAGAAATGAGTCTGTAACCAATTCTCCTCACTATGCATCACACCAACAAAACCCAGTTCCAGCTCTCTACCTTCTTTCTGATAGGAATCCCAGGGTTGGAACATGCGCACATCTGGACTGGCTTCCCCTTCTTTGCAGTGTATCTAATAGCCGTCCTGGGGAACATCACTCTCTTGTTTGTGATCCACACCAATCACAGCCTCCACCAACCCATGTTTTACTTCCTGAGTATGTTGGCCTGCACTGATCTGGGCTTATCCACAGCCACCATCCCCAAGATGCTGGGAATTTTCTGGTTCAAGCTCAAGGAGATTGAGTTTGGTGCCTGCATCACACAGATGTACACCATCCACATGTGTACTGGATTGGAGTCTGTGGTGCTGATAGTCATGGCCATAGATCGCTACATTGCCATCTGCAGCCCCCTGAGATACAGAATGATCCTCACCAACAAGGTGGTAGCCATCCTCAGCATAGTCATCATATTCAGGACTTTGGTTTTGGCAACTCCAATCATATATCTCATCCTCAGATTGCCTTTCTGTGATGTTCAAATTAACCCCCACACCTACTGTGAACACATGGGTCTGGCAAAATTAGCTTGTGGCAGCATTAGGATCAATGTCATTTATGGTTTAGTTGCTTTTTCAGTGGGCTACCTTGATCTCTCTGTGATTGGATTTTCATATGTGCAAATTCTCCAAGCAGTCTTTCATCTCCCATCCTGGGATGCTAGGCTCAAGGCACTTAGCACATGTGGCTCACATGTCTGTGTCATGCTGGCTTTCTACATCCCAGCTCTCTTCTCCTTCATGGCACATCGCTTTGGCCACAACATTCCCTCATTACATGCACATACTGTTGGCCAATCTGTATGTTGCCATTCCTCCTGCTCTGAATCCCATTATCTATGGGGTAAGAACAAAACAGATAAGAGACACAGTACTAAGGATCCTAAAGCTATTGACATTTAGCCACAAGTAGGTCTTCTACAGTAGCTCAGTAAGATAAGCATGAGACCTGACCAAAAATAAACTCTGAAAACATGTTGGTTAAGCATCCACAATAGATCAATAAGACAATATGTGATCACAAGTTAAGGAAACTAAAATCTTCTCTGATAAACTCTTCCAACACCCACACACAAGACAATCTCATCACACATCCCTCTATGGCTCATAATTCCATAACTTCCTCTTGGAAGAAGTAGCACAAAGGTTTCAAAGTAAACTCTCTTCTCCTGGGGAAAATACCAAAAAGTATTCACATTCAAACTCCACTATCACTACAAAGTTCTTAGAGGTTTGACAAAAGCCTGTTGCCCAATGTCTACCTAGAATAACTTTCTTCCACAGGGAGATTATCTCCATTTCCAAGTTAGCAACTGAGGTTTTTGCATATAAAATGATTCGCTATTTCATGAAAACCAAGCAGAATATAATAGCAAGACAAATTATCTAAAAGTTATTAAATGTACATTTCAATTCAACCTCTGCCTTTACAAGTTTGACCTGAGAGTTGAACTTAAATCTCATGGATTTATAAAAACCCTGCCTATAAAATGCCATTAAGCAACATTAAGTTGGTACTATGAATTCAAAGAGACAACTGAAAAATCTTTTGCAATTTATAAAATATTAAACATTTTTCAAATATATACAATATTTATCAAATGCAGAGTGGATATTCCTTCTAGTGGATATACTTAGGTTCTAAACCCATCTCTAGTGCACAGCCTTTTGAAATGGGGTCAGCAGCTCCAAGATCTCACACACACATGTGCGCACACATGCACACAAACACACTCACACGCACACACTGGGCTCTTTATGGAATGTGCAGCCCTTACTATGAAAAGAGGCACTCTCATTTAGGAGGCTGCAAACCCTGAAGATTTTGAGGGAATCTCTCTGATTTAGGACTGAAGGAAACCCCATGGTGTTGGCCAAGGTGCACTTCAGGGGAGACTGTAATTGTGGCTGCTGAAATGCTACAATGCAGTATGAGGCTGAATTAGCACAAAGTCTTTCTCACTAATGTGTGGAAACTAAATAAGACCATTGATTGATCTGGGTATTCCAGGAGCTGCAAAAGTGTGATACTGAATTCTAATCGGATATTTAAAATCCAAAGAAGGGGGAACAGGAATATTCAGACAACATGGATAAGGTTATAGCAGTATAAAATGAGAAAGGAAAAAGTAAAGTTTAAAGAAATGACTCATTATATAAATATTAAACAAAAAAAGACCAAATGATCAATAGAAAATTAGAGCTTAACAAGTTAAAAACTAAGCAATTCACAACAAATGAAGACCAAAAAAGAGTCATTACAGATTATTATCCAAGATTATAGACTATCATCCAAAAAAATTTACAAGCCAAGATAGATTTCCTTAAATTTCATACCGAATAGTAACCCTTAACAAAACTAAACAATTTGAAAACTTTTTAAATCAGTTTAGAAAACTATACTGTCTTAATGGCAAAATCACCAAATGTAGAATAAGAAAAAAGTTATATTAAATGCAAGTGCAAATAGAGACATAAATTATAAATAAATTTGATGAATCAATTTGGTGACATACTTTAAAAATTCATTATTTTATAATATTTTTATTTTTAATTACCATGTTATATTTCTATCTATGTATGGAGGATAGTGTAATATTTAATATACATATAAATATGTAATTATCAAATCAGCATACTTTCTATAGCCACTACCTCAAGCATTATTCCTTCTATAGTAAAAACATTCAAATTCCTTTCTACTAGCTATTTTAAAATACATAATTATGTTATGAACTATGGTTACTTTTCCAAGCTATAGAATATTAGAATTTATTTCTTCTATCCAACTGCTCCCTTGTACCTTTTAATTATCCTCTCTCCATCTGCCTCTATCTCTCACCTTTCCTCAGCCTCTGCTAATCACTATATTACTATCTTCTATTAGATAAAACTTCACATTTCATATACAAATGAAAACAGGTGTCATAAATGACATCTGTGTGTGACTTATTTCACTTAAACCAATGCTTTCCAATTCCATTCATTTTGCTGCAAAATGTGATTGTATTACTTTTAGAATAATGTTCCATTGTGTAGTACATCATATTTTCTTTATCTGTATTTTTCACCAATGGACACCTTCTAGGATATTGTCAATAATGTTGTAGTAAACATGGAAGGGCCAATGTCTATTCAACATACTGATTTCTTTTACTTTGGATATACCTAGAAGTGAAATTGCTGGAAAATGTGGTATTTTTTTTCTACTTTTTTCAAAAATGTCCATATTATATTCTATAATGGCAGTATTAGTTTATGTTCTAATCAACAGCATTTGACAATTTCCCTTCATTCACATCCTAGCTTGAATTTGTTATTTTGTCTTATTATTAATTATCATTCTAATTAAGATGAGGTAATATGATTTTTATATCTATAAATAAACACTTATTGTAATTTTTATTTATATAAATAATAGTGATTCCAAAATATTTTTCTTTTCATTATCATGTCAAATGAAAATGTTTGGACAGATTTTGTTTATTTTATTTATTTATTTGTTTATTTAAAGAGAAAAAACATGTAAAGGGTAGAGATAATACAGAATTTTAAAAAAAGATTAACAGTAAGAAATCACTAGTTGATAAATTACATATTGTGCTCTTAGAAATAGTTGCTCAAGTTACAAAATTAAAGCATACAAAGTAAATATTCAAACAATGAGACTGTAAACAGCTACACATGCATGAATCTCTGCATGTATTTCTATACTGTCTGTATTAGAGGGAAGATAAAACTTAGAAAGACTAAAAAAACAAATTCCTATAAAAACATGAAACCAAAAAGTCATATAAAACCATAGTACAAGGTGATCTACAATGATTCCTGTGTTGTTTCTTATTATCTTCAATAGAATGTCTACATCATCAGGCATAATTGAATATAGCAGTATAATTGAGTATATCCATAAATAATAATAGTAGTAAAAATAAAACATCGTAGACAGTATAAAACTTCAAAGGCAGGTAATAATCAAACCATAGTGGATATTCTAGTGGATCTTGTCATCTTAAGTGCAGTTGCCTATACTCTCAGACTTGATACTATCAATCATAACAGCTTTGAATAAAATCTATCAATGCAAAACTGTGATCCAACAAACCAAATTCGATTATGATCAATCAAGGTAAAACAGTGTAGGTTTTACAGAGCTTTAGATTAAGTTAATAGGAAATTAAGGATGATTACCATACTATATCCTGTTATTTTTGGGATTACTGTCTGTGCCCTCAAATCTAGTACAGGTAGAATGACTGGAACAGAACATAATACATTTAAGCAGAGTAGTATGAGAAATGTGGGTTTTAAATCCTGGTGCACTATTAACAATATAGCGTATCAAGGCCATCTGTGTTAGACTTTCCAGTTATCCTTCTCTGCCTCATTTCTGCTATGCTATTTTCCTGCCTTTGTTTGTCTACTTTTCTTCTTCATTCTACTGCCTGCCCTGTTCATTGAGGCCTTTCTGCCACTGTTCCTAAAATCCTGGTATTTTTTTGTCTCTCTCTAGAATGTCCTTCAGTATTCTCTGCAGCGTTGGATTGGTTGTCACAAACTTGCCCAGTTCCTCTTTGTCATGGAAGCATCTTGTTTCTCCATCAACTTCTAGTGACAGTTTTGCAGGGTACATCAATCTGGACTGGAGGTTATTGTCCTTCAGGGCATTGAATACTTCACACTAAGCTCCTCTTGATCTGATGGTCTGTGTCAAGAAGTCAGCAGTGATCCTGATGGGCTTACCTTTATAGGTAATCTGTTTCTTTTCTCTGAAGGCTTTTAATATTTTGTTTTTATATTGAATTTCTGGCATCTTGATTATTATATGTCTGGGTGTAGATCTGTTTTGGTTGTAGGTGGCTGGGGTTCTGTATGCCTCACACAACTGAAGGTCATTTTCTTTTCCCATGCTTGGGAAGTTTTCCTTAATTATTTCTGTGAATAGCCTTTGTAATTCACCTGTATGTATTCCTGCTTCTTCGTTCACGTTTCTTATTCTTAAATTGTAGATTTTCTTGTCATCTTCTAGCCTTTGTATTGTTACGGCCTGTTTCCTTTTTATTTTTAAGAGATCTTTCCTTTCATCATCACACACTGCCAACTTGTCTTCAAGTTTTGATAGTCTATCCTTAGATTCTTTTAAGGAGTTTTTCCAGTTTTCAATGGAGTTTTTAATTTCCTGATAGTCTCTTTGAATCTGCTTCACGTATTCTATATTTTCTTTATATTCTTTATTGAATGTTTCTCTCCTTTTTTTCTGTTCCTTCTTCCATCTGTATCATCCTGAGAGATGCTTCCTGAGAGCATTTCTTTTATGACTCTACTCATTTCCTGCTTTACCTGATTTAATATTTCAGTTTTGAGCTCTTCTATAAGGTCCTGAAGATATCTCTTAATGTTGATTGAAGCCACGTCTGATGTGGTGTGTTTGCTGCCCTCATTTACCCTTGTTTTTCTTTCTCCTGGTTCAGTGTTCTCAGGGTTCTGGGCTGGGGGCCTCCTACTGCCTCTATCTCCTGTCATGGCCCTGGCTTCCTCCACACAGGTTACAGTGTAGGTCCCAGCTCCCTTCCCTGTTGGCCATGGTTCCTCCGAAGCATACTGGCCAGGGACCTCTGCCCTCTCTTGCCTGCTCTTGTCACTGAGGTTTAAGCAGGCTGTGTATGCCTGCCCCTCCCCACTGGGCCAACCAAACTTCAGGGGCCTTTCACCCAGTTAGTGCATGCTAGGAACAATGAATTGATTTGGGAAGGCTCATTGTGTCCCGGCCACGGGTCCAGTCCAGTCCAAGCCAATCCCACAAATCTGCTCTGGGGAGGGAGCAACCAACTGAAGTCACTGTCACTCCCAGTTCAGGCTCCTCCTGCCCAATTCCAACATGTCGCCCATTTGGTTGTGCCCCTCCCATGTGGGGGGGGTCTCATTCCTAGCACTGACCATGGATTAATGAAAGTCCCTTCACTGGCTCTGCTCTCCATTGGGCTCACCAACCCCCAACCTCAGTGCTGAGGTTCTTCCTGCCAGTGTAGGCGGGAACGAGTCTGGGGGGCTCTGCCAGCCAGCACAGATCCAAGCTCGTGCACACTTGCTGGGTCACCAAGAAAACACTGTGTCCCACAATCTTCAGCTGTCTTAGTTGCAGTCTCAAAGTATTTGATGAGCTTTTTTATGTTTTCATTTCTTCCTGTGTCAATAGGATCCATCTCCCCCTGTCTGGGTCTCTCCAGGGTGCTTTATTCTGGCATATGAGTTGTTTCTCCTGGGAGGTTTTGTATTTTGTTGCTGACTGATTGGCTATCTTATCTTCTCCCCTTGGACAGATTTTGGAACATTCAACTTAAAAAAGTTAACTAATTTCCAAGAGACAAACAAAAGTCCACAGTAAATGAGCCAGTGTTAATATCAGATGGCCAGAGTCATCTATGTCTACCAAGATGTCATAAATAAAGAAATCCTTCTTTAAAAAAGAGAAGAGATCCAAAAATTGTATGTATAGAGTTTCAAAGACTGGTCACTGACTTGAGATCAAGGTATTGCCAATCTGAACAATTTTTACATAATTGGCTCCAGGTTAAATGGGAGCCAGAATTTCATCACTTCCTTTTCACTTGTCTCCCCTTAAAAATACTAGAACAATTTTAGAGCAATATTAAAATAACAATAATTCTGTAAAAACCACTCAGTGCTTTTCTGATATGATCATATTTATTCCTCATGACAAATATACAAATTAGCAAAGGAAGGCTATGAATTGAGTGGGGGGAAATCATCACTCTGAAACCAGCCATCTGCTCTGTACATATCCTTCCAAGGAAACTAGATTTCCATAACATGAGCCTGGATGTCCCTTTAAAACAACTGGGGTGATGGCTTAGAGATCCAAGCTCCCAAGCTCATTCTTCCTCCTACTTCTGCTGCTGCTAAGGAGGGGTGAGGAGTTAATGCTCACAGTGCACTTCTGCCTCCTTTCATGTCCTTTCATCTCTCATTTTTAAATTTTATTTTAAAGATGTTAAAAGAAAGCAGAACAATAAAAACAAAACAACAAAAAATGAAACAGGATTTCAAAATAACATTATAGAAAATTAACAATAGTCACTATATTGCATATTGTTAGTTTTGAAACATTTGCTCAAAGTACAAGATACAAGCATGCAGAGCAGATCAATGTAAGCACTCACAGTTTCTTTCCATGAACTAATAGAATTAGTAGTACAATTATCTTAGCTATCTTGTGTAACTATATATTTTTTCTTTTCTCTTTTTCCCCACCTCACTTGCTCTTTACTTTTGATCAATTTCTTTCATTTTCACAATATCCACTGTACCTTTTGGATCTTATTTACTCTTTCAGTTTCTTACACGAGGGAGACAATATGATATTTATACATGCAAGTCTAATTTATTTCATTCATGAGTATGGTCACTAGTTGCAGCCATTTACCTATGAACATCTCAAAGCTGTCTTTCTTTAGAGCTAAGTAGTACTCCATTGTATAAAAATAGCACATCTTTTTTATCCATTTCTCAGTTGATGAGCATTTGGGATGTTTCCAAGATGTAGCTACTACAAATTGTGTTGCTATAAACATAGGCCCACATATGTCTCTGCACTATGATGTTTTCAATTCTTCTGGGAAAATACACAGAAGGGGAATAGCTGGGTTGAATGGGACCTCTAATACTAGATTTTTGAGAAAACTCCACACTGATTTCCACAGCAGTTGTACCATTCTACACTGCCACCAACAATGGAGAAGTGCTCCTTTTTTCTTTGCAGCCCTGCCATCTTTTGTTATTATTTGATTTCCTGATGAAAGCTATTCTTTCTGGAGTGAGATGGACTCTCAAAGTTGTTTTAATTTGAATTTCTTAAGTGATCAATGATACTGAATGCTATTTCATATATATTTTTCTATTTGTATTTCTTCATCTGAGAAGTGTGTATTCATTTCAGTTGCTCATTTTTAGATTGAATCTTTGAGTTTTGGGGACTTAATTTTTTATATAACTAGAGTAAATAGTTTATATCATCTAGGTAGCTGTCGTTTGTCTGAGGGACCCATTGGCTAAGATTTTTTCCTGACTTATGGGTTTTCTTTAAACTTTGTTGGTGATTCTTGATGTGCAAATCTTTTGAATAAGATTAGATCCCACCTGCTGATTCTTTCAAGTATTTCCTGTGCAGGTCTTTCTGTTCATGAACCCTCTAACTACCTTTATGTCAAAATTTCTAAATACTTTGTCTTCCAGTATAGTTAGTGTTTCCATTTTAATATTTAGATCTTTGATCTCTTTTGACTTTACTTTAGTGCATGGTGATAGGCATGGGTCTAGTTTTGTCTCCAGCATGTAAACAGCCAATTTGTCTAGTACCATTTATTAAAGTGACTATCTGCAGTGAATATGCTTGGCACCTTGGTCAAAGATAAGGTGGTGGAGTGTGTTTGTAGTTGTGTCTCCATGTTTTATTCTGTTCCAATGACTCACAAGTCTGTGTTTTTCATAGTCCCATGCAGATTTTATCACACTAGCTTTGTAGTGTAATTTCATCTTATGGATTGTGATGCCTTCTATTGGGAGCTGTGGAAGCTGGAAATTGACCTAGGACATGAAATAGATGTGATCTTACCAGAAAAGGAAGGGCACCCAAGCCAGTCATGTGAAGAAGTTGCTACAGCCCAGAAAAATACCAAGCCCCTAGACAATCCAAGCAATGGGTTACTAGCTAGAGGAGCTAAAATTGACACCATCTTTTCTGGTATACAAATAAACATGCTGCATTGGTTGAGCAATTCCTTTCCTCCCATCAGGATAAGGAGTCCACCTGACCCCAGCTTGCCTCTTCTTTATTTTTTCATACTTTTGCGGTCCTCAAACCCAAGAATGTCAGGAGCCATATGGATCATGGCATATCATACCAGAACACAGGCAGGGTAACATATTGAGGGCAACAGGACATTTCTCATGGGCATACAACTTGAGGGAGAAGTGCATTTGTATAGGTCAATGGTCATCACTGGAGTGTATTGATATTGACTTCATCAGGTGTAAAGAGTGGGGCATTGAGACTCCCTTATTCTTTAAGGCCATTTATAAATGGGCCTGAGAAAAACCACTTCTTCTGGGAAAAAAAGAGGTGCATTGATTGTATCAGCTGTCTAATGATGGGACAAACTTATTCAAAAGAATCACAAATGGATGAGAAATTGTTTTTTGTGTGCTTTATTCCAGTATTTACATTCCTTCTGTGGATCTGGATTAGTCAGGATCTTAATAATTTTAACCTTCTTGAGACAACTACAAGGGAACTGGCTCCAGGCACTGTTTCTGAATCAAGTCCCAAGCAGGGAAAAGAGGTTGGCATGACCACCACACTGATAACTTTAACTGAGCCACAAGTGGCAACTCCTGCCTTTTTGGCTCAAACAAATGTTGCTGTGTCACTGGTTGGAACTTCCACCTCTCAAAGAGTAGAGCTGTTTTCTCTGTCTCCCTTGTAGGCAGTACTAAAGGCATCCAGACAGGTGGGGAATAATACATGGAAGGTTTTTAACATATCTAGTTACAGAGCTAAGAGTCCCAAGAAATCTGGGGCAAGTAATATGCCATCATCAGTTAAGTCATAAAAAGAAATGTCAAAATGCCATTGCTACATATGGCCATATAATTCCATTTATTTTGGGTTTCATAAAGCTCCCAAAACAGCAAGTTATGGCCCTTAATGATTGGAAAGGCATAACTAAAACATGTTTAAGTCTGTGGGATTTTTCATTAAGGAAAGGAAATTTTTTTGAAATGTGCACAGATCAGGCCACACACAATGCTTCACAGAACATAGCTATTACAAAATATGTGTTAATCAGGGCAGGTGTTTTTGCTGTTGCAATCAATCAGGTTGCTTTTGATATGAAAGTTAGAATAGCAGCCAGGAAAGCCTGTAGGGAGCTCCCTTCAAGGGGTGAGATCTCCCTGGATTTCACTTCTAATTGTCAGGGTGCAGATGAACAATTTCAGGATTTTCCTGCATGTTTATTGCAAGATAGTGAGAGAGTTATAAGTGACAAAGAAGTGACTAAATTAGTAGTTCAACCTCTGGTTTTTAAAAATAAAAATAAATGGTGCAAAGAAGCCTTAGGAGCCTACAAAAAGCAAGCTACAATGTCTGAGATGATTTACATTTGGGCAGATATTTGCCCCTCATATGTACATTGGAATGCTTTGGCAGCAGCTACCACTCAGTTCATAAACTCACATCCTAAAGAAAAGGGAAAGAACAGGGTTACTTGTTTTTGTTGCAGGGGGGAGGGACATCTTGCTCAAAATTTTTCCATTGCTGCACCTATGAGGGAAGCATAGCATTTGTCTGTCTCTTCCATAAAACCTCCTCATGTCTGTGCAAGATGTCGATGAGAAAGTGATTATAGATCAAAAATACATGTGGAAGGCTGGACCATTTCAGCAAACATCCAATGGGGCCTTCCTTGGCCGCACCAAGCAAAAGGGCACTTTCTTCAATTCCTCCCCAGCTTCACCCTCTACAATCAAGCACATCTCAGAACTCTGGCAAGCAACAAAAGGTAATGGAGACTTGGGTCTCAGTTCCTCTTTTGAATTCACACTAATTCCTAAAATTGGACCCTGAGATATTCCTACTGGAGTCTATGGGCCTCTGTTTCAAGGAACAGTGGGTCTGCTACTAGGTCATAGCAGTCTCACATTAAAAGATCTTCAAGTTTTGCCAGGTGTCCTCGATACTGACAGTACAGGGGTTTTAATTTATGGGGTCATAATGTGTTACAGAATATGGGGGCATTTCTGGTCAGCCCTAACTCTTTGGTGACTCATTACATGTTACAAGATTTTTTCTCCCTCAAGGACCTGGTAAAAACAATTAAGGGAGGGGAGAACCCCTTACAATAAACCCAAAAAGGAACCATTTTGGCATAGGATACTCACCTTCACATTTTATGGGAGTCTTAATCTCTTCTCTGATGCAAAGGATAGCATCCAAGATAGATTTCATATCTGATGACCCTGTTTGGGTTGATCAATGACCCTTCACTCAGCAAGAACTTGTAGCAGCTCATTCACTGGTTAACGAATAAATTATGGCAGGATATTTAGAAACTCTAATAGCCCTTGGAATACCTCAAATTTCATAATAAAAAAGAAGTCAGGAAAATGGAAACTTACAAGATTTACAGGTTGTTAATAAAACCATGGAACCGATGGGACCACCTCAACCTGGATTGCCTAGTCCTATAGCTATTCCTTTGCATTTTTCTCTCATGGTGATTGATTTACAAGACAACTATTCCACTTCATTCTCAGGATAAGGAATGTTTTGCCTTTAGTCTACCTTCTACTAAGTATCAGGCCTCTGTCACTGCTTCCAGTGGTGTTGTCTGCCACAAGGAATGGCAAATCATCCACCTTTATGTCAAGAGTTTGTGGCCCTAGCTATTATGTCAGTCCATCAGACTTATCCTTCTATTTATCTTACTCATTACATGGATGATATACATGAATCTTTATCCACTTTGCATGAAGTATTTATCCAAGTGGGCAATTCCCTTCATAGTGCCAGCCTAGTTGTGGCCCCTGAAAAGGTACAAACAATGGTGTCTTTCTCATATTTGGGTTAAATCATTGAGAAAAGACATATTTACCCCAAACTGTTCAGATTCAAATTAATCAACTTACAACCTTGTCTGATTTTCAGACTTTACTTGGTAATATTAATTGGCTCGGCCCAGCTCTTAAGCTAACAATCCATGATTTAGGCCCTCTCTTTGACACTCTCAAGGATGGCCCAGCCCCCACATCTCCAAGGACACTCACATCACAGGCTAAAGTTGCCTTGGACAAGGTTAATCTGGCTCTTTCTAATGCCCAGCTTTCTAGAGTTTCCCTAGCTTTGCCCATATTTTTAATTATCTTCCCTACTTGATGTATGCCCACAGCAGACCTTTGGCAGACTCAGGGGCCTTTTATAGTGGCTACATTTGCCACATACCCCACACAAAATCATTACTCACTTCTATGGGGATGTGTCAGAACAGACTGCACATGGGCAAACATGTGGTTTTTGGTTGTGAGGTGCAAACTATCATTGTTCCCTTTTCTTCTGTCCAACAACAGTGGCTGTGGCAATTTTTATCCTCTTGGCAATCTGTATTAGCTAACTTCCCTGGTAATACTGATTCTTATTGTCCTTCAGATAAATTAATTCAATTTTCTTCCTTCACACCCTTTGTGTTTCCTTCAAAAATATGTTCAGTCCCCATAGTAGGAGCTCTTTGTTACATGTCAATCATCTCTAGCACATGGAAGTCACTCACATTCCTGAATTTGTCTCCCTATGCTGGGTCCATGTTCCAGTGGACACTTTCTTGGGATTTACCACTGCTTCTGCTCACACTAGTGAAATGGCTAAATATGTCATTGCTCACTGCTTCAATGCCTTTAGAGACCTAGGTTGCCCACAGGCACTTAAAACTGACAATGGCTTGGCTTATGCAAGTACTGCCTTCCAAATGCTTTGTAAAACCTTTCATGTTTCCTTCACAACAGGAATTCCTTATAACCCGCAATGTCAACAAATTGTTGAGCGTGCACACTGCATGCCCAAGATTCAAGACAAAGCAAAAAGCAGAGCCTTTTCCTACAAATTTACACTTAATAATAGACTTCATTTCACAGTGTATGTTATTAATTTCTTAAATTCTACCAAAGGTAGTATTACAGCAACCAAAAGACAATTTAATCAGGTAAAAAAAAAAAGGGTTAGGAAGGGTCTTTTGGAAGGATCTTCATACTGGACAGTGGAAAGTTTCAAGCCCACTACTCACCTGAGGTAGAGATTACGCTTGTAATTTCCCAGAGAATGCTGAACAGCCACTCTGGGTGCCAGAGCATGCTGCCTGGCTATAGCATGGATCCAAACCCAGAGAAGAAGTTGATTCCATGTCTCAAGAAACAGATGCTCAGTCCAATGACAGTGATGCCTCAGAGATCACGCCACAATTGATAGAAAAGGATGAAACTAGAGCCAACCTTAATTGACCCAAGAAACTCAGAATGTGCTAAGAAAAAATTTAAAAAGGTCCAAATATATGATAGAAGTGCATGCTAAGTCTTATGACAAGAACATTTTTTACACAAGATTTTGTCTTTTAAAAAATTATTTGATAAATCTTTGCTAATTGACCTACAACAAATCTGACTGGTCTATTCAAAATTACAAATCCTACAATTGTAAAAAAAATTTGTGTAATTCATTTTGTCTAAAATATATTTGAGTACACTCTGGTTATGTAAGATGTTTGTTAGTCTGCCTGTGAATCTACCTGTTTGTTTGTCCAGTCTGTTAAACTGTTGCTCAAATCACTGAGCTAGTGATTGCTCATATGTGTGGAACCAATAGCACAAGTGCCCATACAGGAGTGCCCAAGTGGCACGGAGCACCTGAGAAATGCCCTGACAGCATGGCGTGCTGGAGGTGACAGGTGTTTCAACCCCGAGGACACAGGTGTAAGAAATGAGCCAGTTCAGCAAAGGGGCATGAAATAGCCTCCAGGAACTTAGTGAGTCTTGTGGACACTGACAGCTCTATGTTTGTTCCTATGTCTGTTCAAATCTGTACAGACCATCTGTCCATATTTATCCATTTGTCCATTTTTAAACAGCTGTTTCTTCCTTTTTTTGAGCTCAAAGATTCTTCTTTATTTCTTTTTCTTTTTTTTAAACATTTTTGGATCATTTCATCAAGGTTTATTTGGGTTATAGAATTACAAAACACACTTTCACCTGGTCCAAATACCACCTGGGATGCCAGCTGGTACAAATGATGCAAAGATTAGTTATGTAAATGTAATATAGATATTGTTGTTAACTATTGATTTGAGAGTTTCTCATTGTTTAAAAAAGTAAATTGTTAAATGTTATAATTCAGTTTTTCATAAGACATCAAAAATTATATTAAGATAATGAAAAGTCCCTTGGGGTTGGGATTATTGGACAAGACTTCAATGGGTGAATAAGAATTTGGTGACTTGATAACATTTTACCACCACTTGTTCATTGACTGGAGGCCTCAGTGATCTCCATAGCTTTATGGGAGACACCCCAACTAAAATTATATGAATATTATTAAAATATGTTTACATTGGTCATCATCACAAGAAATAATACAATAAGGTTTTTGATTTTAAAATGCTGGTACAAAGGTTTTCATATCGTTATGAAAAGTGATTATTGCTAACCTAATGATGTATTCATTTATTCATGCCTTTAGATATACTTGTTTTCCAAAATATAAAATAGGGATTATTTATGGTAACAAAATTTTGGTTCAGTTTTAGATCTCTGCCTTCAACAAAAACTTATGAGATGTACATCCCACTAAAGGTAAACAAGTTAGATAAAATCTTTTATGTATTAGATGGTGATAATTGATGAGAAAGGGGTATGTTATGTTAGAAAATGCAAATTCAAGTCTGTTTTATAAAGTTATTATGTTATACCATCAGGTATGGTTTTGATTTCTAATTTTCTATGTAAAATATGTAACTTTGTTAATATTCTACAGGCATTCAAATGTTAAAACATCCATGGTTGTTAAAAAATAATGGTTCTATTTTATATTATAAGATATTTGATATTTAGATAAGATAATAATGCCTCTACTACATTATACTGTTATCAGTCTTTCCTTCTGGATGTTCAACAACTGAGGTACAAAGAACAACAATTAGAGGGACAGATGGGCTAAGAGGATAGCCAATAGTTTGGTCCTAGCCCTATAAGGTCAGGGAGGACCCAGGACATAAGGGAACCTCTGCTGTGTCATGCTATACTCAATGAGCCCCTGGTATCCTGATCAAGATGGCTGTGAGACCACTGAGGAAAATAATCACCAGTCGCTGGTGTGCCTAAAGAGAGTCACCAGGTGATAACATCTCCCAAGCTTTCACAGAAAGTGACTTGGTCAAGCAATGGCCCTGACTCATCTAAATGGTTGACACTGACAGAAGAATAAAGAGGTGCTATAGCTGGTTCCAAGGTATTCTTGAGCAGACTTAACTGATCCTCACAGATAACAAAAATTGATTGTTTTTAAAACAGGCCTAACCTTAACTTGGTCTTGAAAATCCTGCATAAATGTACAACTACTAGAGGCATACAAAAGAATGTTAAAACAATATGTTTGAAAAGAAACTCAAATCACTAATACCTTTTCACAATTGCCAGCTAGAGAAGTAGCTGACTACTATCATGGATTAATGGACTGCACAGGGATTCAAGTGCAGAATTCAGGGGCTTAAAATATTTGGTCTGCACTTAAAATAAAAAGGTGTTCTAATAGAGTTCTCCAACCTAGCTCCTCCAGCTTCAACTGACCACCCATCCTGTGCAACAACAAAGCAAAAGCAATGGATATGTTGGGAGCTGTGGAAGCTGGAATTTGACCTAGGGCATGAACCAGATGTGACCCTACCAGAAAACAAAGAGCACCCAGAAGTAGTTGCTACAGCCCAGAAAAATGCCAAGCAACTAGAAAATCCAAGCAATGGGTTGCTAGCCAGAGGGGATAAAATTGACACCAACTTCCTGGTATGTAAATAAACATACTGCATTTGTTGAGCAATAACTTTCCTCCCATCAGGAGGATAAGGATTCCACCTGACCCCAGCTTTGTCTCTTCTTTGTTTTCTCATTTTCTCATGGTCCTTACCCCCAAGAACCCCAGGAGCTGCCTGAATCATGGCAGGCTTTTGTGCTTTTGATTTTATGATTTTCTTTGTTCTAGACATTTTATTGCCCTAGTCTTTTCCTTCACTTTTTCATTTCCTTGCTTTTCTCACATTCTTTGAAAAGAAGTTACTTTGAGTGACATTTCTGGGACACAAGGTCCTCCCTGTGACATCTACAAGAATGCCAAGAAGATACCTTTCTTTAAAAAAAAACAGGCTAAGATTAAAGGAATATTCAGTATCACAAAATAAGATAATAGGATTTTATTTCATTGTGTCAAAACATCTCAGTTGAATAGTGAACAATATAATTTGTATCAAAAATATTTCCCAAACGGCTCCAGTACACAGACATGAGGCTTTTGGAATGTTATTACATCATGAGAGTTCTAACTTCATCAATGGGTTAATCTATTGATCTACAGCTGAATAAGGTGGTAGCAAGTGGCATTGGAAGGAAATAAGTTCCTGGGGCAAATGGTAAAGGAACTATTCTTCCCCTAACCCTTCCTCTCTCTATGGCTCTTTCAAACCCTATCTATTTCAGGTTACTATCAGACAGGCAGTTTTCTTCTGCAGTGCCCTTGCACCATCATATTTTCACCTTGGAATCAAGGGTCAGGGTGTAAAAACTCTTAAACTGTGAGCTTCATAGTCTCTCCCTTCCTCAATTTATCTATGTCAGGTATTTTGTCCCAGCAATGGAAAGCTGACCAATGCATTAGCATATAATAAGTTTTCTCAATAAGATTTTATTCATTCTTTCTTCCACTTTAATCATTGTAACATCATGCTGTCATACATATTAACAGAGATTCACTTAATTGCATGGGCTACACCTATCTGATCAATGAGTGTAAGAAATTCCAAAAATGCCTCAGTACACTTGTAAAATCTGTGCAAACTGCACATGAAATTGAGCTGTTAAATACATGGTTGTGTATGTAGTATCTTTGTACCCACGAGACTGACTTCCTGCCTGAGGGACACAAACAGCACAGACATGTCTCGGTTACCTGAGGAGCTCCTTGCAGAAACAAAGAAAATTTCTTCCATCTGCCTGGCCAAATGTCCCAGCAGGGGCTTTTATGCCCAGAAGAGTAGGAATTGAGAAGTTCTCAGAAGGCAGGGTGCCTGAGGTTTTAGAGATAAAACTGCCACAGGTACTTCTGGAAGTAACTAGAGAGCCAGTGGACCCAGGCTCCATGAATCATCTCCTCAGTAAGTGAGTCTAGGAAAAAGGTGCAGAGGGGTGACTGCATCAAGACTAGTGAAATCATAAGAGACTTGTGTCTTGGGGCTGGGCCTGTGTTTCCCCTTCCTGATTGGTACAGCTGGACTAGTGTGACAAGGCAGAAGTGAAGATCAGAGCCAAGTCAGGTTAGGATGAGTATAGACTAGACTATATACTGAAACCCTCTCTCTGTAGCTCTCCTCTGGGTGCTTGGTGACATGAGAAATACTGGGAAGCTGTGGTTTGTCTGAAGGAGACTAACACTGAGTGAGAGATTTGTAAAGTGCATCATCTGGAGCCCAGCTATGAAATGTTGTAGTTTTCAATTATTAATACAGAAATTCAAGGGCTTTAATACAAAAATCTGCCTTTAAAATGATTGAATCATGGGCTAAAAATTAAATTTATTGTGTCTAATTTCAGAAGTTGGAGACAAAGACCACAGTTGGCCATCTGTGGGGTGAAAATGAAGTAGCAGTTCACTAGATTTGGGGGCAGTCTAAAAAATTGTTAAAAGCTATTTCTGCCCAAAATAGAACATTATAACAGGAAGAGCAATGTGCAGCCTCTCTGGGGTAGAATCAGCAGTGTCTGAAATTTCACTGAAGAGGTAGATACATACATGAATCTTATAAACCTAGATGATCCCAACAACTCTTCCACTTCTTAAAAAGAGACATGTTGTGTGCCTACCACAAAGCCTAGGAGAAGGATTGAGCCATAGAAATTAGAAGAGACAAAGAAGACTAAACGAGAAGCAGGAAACTAAAGTAATCCACTCATATCACCCTCAGAAATTTCAACCTAGGTCTAAAATAGTGATCCCAAAGCCATACAAGAGACAAAGGACACACACACACACACACACACACACACACACACTTGTTCCTCTTCACTGTACACTTATGGCTGAAATATGAGATCTTCAATATCTCTCTCTTCTCTCTCTCTCTTTCTCTCTCTCTCTCTCTCTCTCTCTCTCTCTCTCTCTCTCTCTCTCTCTCTCTTCCCCTAGACAAGTAGAAGGAAACATGAGAAAGTTTACCATGAACATACACAAGGATAACACATCATCCATTTCTAGTTACTTCCTCTGGACAAACCATCACTGTTGGTCAACCATCACCTAATTTTTCATAGTAATTGGTGCATAGCCCTTTCATTGTTGACACTATTCATTTTTATTCAGGTTCATCATGCCCCAGGATGCTCATAGTTTATTTTCTTGAGAGTAAAGATAGCTTCTAACTCAAGTTTAGGAATCTACTACCTAGCAGATATCCAAATGAAAACTAAATGAAAAAAGCATAATGGTAACATCAAAATATCTTCTGGAAGGTACCAAATTGTATCTGTGTGCAAGATGAAAGGCAAAAATGGCAAAATGGACCCTAAAAGAGGACTCCATCACCTACACACTGTTGCAATTGAGAGATGTAACTTTTCACTTTGTTTAATGATGCTTATTTTTCACTTGTAGCTGTGTGGAATTTCTCATTTTCTCTGAGGATGGACATTTCCAGAAGTTAGGAATATGACAAATAAAAGGTTTGTCAAATAAAAATGAAGGTTTGTTATACTCAAGGTGTATAATAAAATACCAACAAAAAGTAGGTAAAACTGAGGGGTCACTATAGGGGTGGTGTGGGGGCTGGAGATATTTATCTAAACCTCTTCACTGCACCATGTTCTGCTAGTCAGTCATGCTCTAATAAATCCACTGCAGACATGAGAGCCTATGTAGTCATTAACAAAAAAGAAACAAATTTGCATGGACAGATTTAAGGTTTTATCTGTCACTCAAAGGTAATAATCTAAATACTTTTCTCCTTTTTAGTGACTGTAAAGACAGAACAATTTTATTGAAGCCAAGCATTAAATAAATGAAATGTGTATATAAATTATCTTAGTGTTCGACAATGTTTAAAGTGATCAAAATATTGCTGTAACATAACACTCAGAATGAACAGATAAACTCACATGGGCTGGATGTAGCCATCTGTCACCCTCTACGGTACCCTTCCCTCAGCAATGACCACTTTGTAATCAAGGCTGCCATTTTCACACTGACTACAAACATCCTTTTTCCTATGCCCATCCCCATTCTTTCTGCACGACTCCATTACTGTGGGGAAAATGTCATTGAGAACTGCATCTGTGCCAATATGTCTGTCTCCAGGCTCTCTTGTGATGATGTCACTGTCAATCGCCTTTACCAGTTTGCTATAGGCTGGACTTTGCTAGGCTCTGACCTCATCCTCATCTTCCTCTCTTACAGCCTCATACTGAGAGCTGTGCTGAGACTCAAGGCAGAGGGTGCTGTGGTCAAAGCCCTAAGTACATGCGGCTCCCACTTCATTCTTACTCTCTTCTTTAGCACCATCCTTCTGGTCTTTGTCCTCACTCATGTGGCTAAAAAGAAAGTCTCTCCTGATGTGCCAGTCTTGCTCAATGTCCTCCACCATGTCATCCCTGCAGCCCTCAACCCCATTGTTTATGGGGTCAGAACCCAGGAGATCAAGCAAGGAATCCACAGGTTACTGAAGAAAGGATGGTTCTAAGAGAAACTACAGCTCTATGACCCTGATGCTGATAATTCATTATTCATTTAATTGGAATTTGGGCTGAAACTCATCACTCAGACACAAGTTTTCAAGGAGAAAAGTATGTAATGATTCGGAAGTCAGTTCCAGACTCTATTCTTCAAACTTCAACATGCTCCCAAAAAAGGTCTCATATCTCTGTAACATCTTTCCAAGATTTATTATTCTGAATTTTATCTACAACATAACAAGCGGAAAATGAAGATTTCCAGAGTATGACATTGAATTCTATAGAGAAACAGTATTTCCCAGCTAATATGGAATATACACTTTCTTCACATTTAATATTTTTAAAAATATAATTTCAGGTGTGAGCGGCACCCTTAATGATTTGTTATTTCCAGTGTCATTTTTATAACTAAGCCAAACGTGTAGTATAGTTATGAGAAGTTCACAGCATCTTAAATGACAATGTTTAAGGATAGAAAGTGTCTACCATCCATTTCAAAATAAGAGTGCTACACATGAAGTTCTTTACATCATTTCACTTGAAGTGTCACCTTTGCTTTCACGACAGCTTTTGATCTGTATATTGGATTCCCCTTCAGTGTACTAATACATCACAGCATGTGAACACACTATAGTAGTTACATTTAAATCTACCAGTGTGCAGTATAAAGTGGACCAAGGTTTTCTAAGAAACATCTTTGCTTCAGAAAGTCAGTGAGAGTTTGAAATTATGAAGATACCGAGAAGTTTGCAGTAATTGCAATAGTCACATGGTATTCAGGGAAAGTATAAATCAGTGTGGCCCCAGAAATCTTGGAGGAGTGTTTTCATTTACACACAAATAACTGGAAAGAAATAAGTTACACATATGTGTAGCAAGTGATTGAGAAAGAGAGAAGGCCTAAAGTGGTGAGAGGATGACCTTCAAATTGCACTTCAAGGCCTGCACAAATATTTATGGCTGACTGGGAATAATTCAAGAGTCTCACTCAATTTCATGATCTCATAAGTTTCATTAAAATGAGCTAATTGCTTTAAAATACATTTTTAGTTCTAAGAGTCTATGGAAACACTCACTATCTAAGAAAGACATCACTCACACTGTTGAGACTTTTCCTTACATCACCTTTAAACATAGCTATGGAAACGTCCACATTTTCTCAATGAAAACAGAACAGATGGGAAATAAAAACTTTTGCATATACAATTTGTGGTTTTGCTCACAAAGAAAATTCAAGACCATGTAAGGGACCACTCCTGCATCTGCATCATCTCTTATAGTTCTATTTGTATCCAACTAACAAAGACGGCTTTTGGTTTTTCTTGATGTTAAAACTTTGTGGATATTAACTTACTGGCCTTTAGCTGTAAGTCTTTAGTAGACAAAGTATTATTTGGTCAACCATCTTGTCTTCAGGATTAACACATAACCAAGATCACTGATATGAGATAAATATGAATTCCAGTCCAGGAAATTGCCATTAATTTTAATATCTATTCATGCCCTCTGACCTCCCAGAAGGTAAATCCTCTAATTTCATAATCAGAACAGTTAATAATGCCTAGTTCATCCAATCTGAGATAAAAATTCAATCAGATGCTAATCTCCTCAGGGTATAGTCTTCGATATTTCCTCCAATTTCCATATAACAATGAAAATGATTCATATTTTAACCTTTTCATGGGGTATAATTTAGTGTATTTGCAGAAATAAGCATATAAAATTTATCAATAAGCAGTGCTTTCTTTTAGAATAAGGTTCTGTAAGCCAGATGGCAAACAATGGAGCCAAAATCTTGAGAGAAGCAAAAGTCATTTAAGTAACTGAAAAAGCACCCACTGTTTCCCAGAGACACCGCCAGATTTTGCAGAAAAAATGAACTAAACACAGTCTAAATGCTCAATAAGCTCACCATCTGCTGGTGGTAGCAAACACTGACACTACTTATGGATTAAGAATATCCAACATTTTAAAAACTTTCCTTAAGTATGAGAGTGGAACTAATGATTAATTACTGACCCCCAGATCAAAATCTAAATGGAGATTAAATACAATTTATACCTTGAATACTCAATAGTGTACACTGAGCTTGGCTTTGGCACCTGACAAGTGCCATATGTCCAGGTGCTTACATTTGCTTAATCATTTGGATGTTTATCAGTCATGGGGAGCTGTTTGGGATGGAAATGAATTTCAGCCTCTAGACCTGACCTTCTGATATTCCATTCCAAGCTAGTTCCTTGATTAATGACCATTTCATCATTCCACTTTTTCTTGCGGAAAGACTTAGGGTCAAACTTTAATCCTTTCTACTCCTTTCACTTTGTATATAGACTTTCTTCCCATAGTGTGCTTCATAACTTCAATTTTCATGCATCATTTTAGTCTAAGCCATTATCACTTTTAACCTGGATTAATGAAAGAAAATGATGATGATCTGGATTGTCAACTTGATTCTCTTATGAGATACTCAGGGGACTGTAAATCACCCTCTGAACCCTGCATCCCTTCAGCCAGGCAGGACCATTGGGCTGCTCCTGGTACCTGGCCTCTTCCTCTCTGGCACTCTTTCTTTTGCCCTGACAGGAACTGAGCAATTTTGCTCCACCACACAATCCTGCCATTTTGTTTCTGACTTTTCCAAGCAAAAGAAAAGCAGATTGATAGAAACTTCCTCATCATTCACTCCAATCTTATTCACACACGTCATGTTCTATTGAAATGTTTTCTTCCTCCTTGTCCTATAAATTAAATAAGAAACTCACTCAGAATGGAATGACTGGGAAGTACATGTAAAACATTTACTTAGTGACTGAGTAATTGAGGAATAATGATGGGAGGGTCAGAATGAAGGATTTAGATGTTCAAACCTGGGTTTAGCACATATTTGTAGGAGGGAGGGTGAAGATAAATATTATGATAGTAGTTCAGTTGCTTCAAATTGGATATGAGGTAGCCATGTGGATGTCATATGGTACCTCTTGTGTCATTCAGAAGAAAACATCAATAAAACATATCCAGACATAAAATACCTGATCTTTGAGCCAGATTTTTCAGCACCGTACTCAAACAATTTGATAATCTTATGCTTTATTTTCTGGGTTCATAAATATAGGACTTCAGGATAGGTGGAAAGCAATAGTACAGGATATTGAAAAAATAAGTATCTCACCAGGTATGATGGTACACACCTGTAATCCCAGCACTTGGGAGGCTAAGGTAGGAGGATTGCTGTTAGTTTGAGACCAGCCTAGGCTACAAAGTGAGTTCAAGGCCAGCTTGAACGGCATAGTGAAACCCTGTCTCAAAAAGCCAAAAAAAAAAAAAAGTATCTTTGAGGATATCTTCTTTCCTGGCTCATTTGTAAAGTTGGACTAGCAGCAGTGTCAGGATGAAAAGTAGATAAAAGAGCTATAAATATCAAGTATTCAAATCCTTGGTGGCTGCATACACCCCACTGCAGATGTGTAAGAGCTCTAAGGATGAGGTATTGATACAGAAATCACCAGGTCAGAATCTACTGGGCTCCAAACACTCAAATACTGATAGAGATTTGTCACATAAAACTGACACATACTGCTCTCCACAACATTGCTGATGTAGTATTTAGAAATAGAAGTCAGGACTGGGGTGGCACTTTTGGTAGCAGATTTCAGAAGACAATGAAGATAGCTACATTCATGACAAAACATTCCAAGATGATAGAAGGGTAGCAGAATGGGTAGCAGTCAACATTCATAACCAGAAAAATGGAGGGCTCTATGAGAAAGAATGCATTCATGATGAACTTCTATAGAAAAGAGCTCACACAGCTGATGGGCTTCATATTGAATCTGCAGATGGGTATGGCCTGATGGGATCATTTTTCTCAAGAACCTTACATATGCAGAGGAATTATTTTTAAAAAGTTCCCATTTATAAACCAATACAATGTTTAGGACACTATTAAGACACTTTTTATGAATTAGGTCTTCTAAGATATCCTATAGTCAGAAAAAGCCCATACAAAGGCTATTATAAGTCTTCTTAAATTAAACAGAAACCAGAACTCAACTGAGATCAACAAATCAAAGTCTCGTATCTTGCAAATGGCCAAATCAGTGTATACAGTGTTTAAATAAGTTTCATTCAGAGATAAGCTCTATGATATTTATGATTGAACTGTGAGTTATATAAGGCTTTTTGCCTGGTGCTTTGGTAATTACATTATATGTGTAACTTAAATGTTTCCAAAGTAAACACTTCATTTCAGAGGAAATAAATGAAATGTGGCATTTTATTCACTTGACTGAACAAAAGTATCTAGAGGACTATAATAACAGCTCTGAAGTATATAAAGTGGAAAAGGTGAATAAAACTCTTTAACAAGGTTTGGAGGAATTTATAGTCTAACAGCAGAATGAGATATTCACATAATAATTGCTAAAGGTGTTCAAAATTCCAGTATGGTGAATAAAGCAAGACATTGTGGAATAAGCAGAGTTTAAACTGAGGCTATAGGATGGGCTTAGCTCATCAAGTGAAGGCTCTGCTGTTAGGTTTCTTATGCAGAAGAGGACAGTTGAGAACAGACTAACAATATCATTATGTAGAGGTCATAATCTAAAAAAACAAGGTAGGACCTTGGAAGGATATGTGAATAAAAATGTAAGAAGTTTTATTTTTTTGGTTAGAGGCAGACCTTGAAATTGTAAAACAAAAAAGAGAGAATTCAGAGCTTGTATTTTAATGAAATATGATACTAGGCAAATAATGGATTAATGTGTAAGTCTCCCAAAAATAGATCATCCTACATCAGCTACCTAGATCAGGAATTCTCACATAAATGATTGATAAAATTATAAAGCTCTGACTTAAAATCATAAAAGGATCTTGGTTACTAATGTAAATTAGTCCCAGGAAATATCACGTAATAAAATATCTACACCTCACCATTTTCAAATCCTAATCAGAATAAAAAGACCAAAAGTAAAACATGCTTATTTTTGTTCTTCAGACCCATTAATTCAGATGACTAGTACCTATGAACAGCTGTGCTGTTCATACATAGGTACAAACATTGGGATTGGTACAACACCTCTGAATGTAGGATGAGGAAGACAATTTTATTCCATATGTATAACAAGCAGGAAAGGGTGTGAGTATAGATGGTAGTTGAAATTTCATGAAAAATGATACAAAATTAGACATTGGTACAACACATGCAAAGCTGTTTAAAAGGACAAAGCATTTGACTTAACCACACAAATATAAGTCATGTTAATTTTTCTTAAATTTTATTTGAATCTCTCAAATTTGATTCAAATTTTTCAAATCATTATAAATAAGGAAGTAACTGCAGGAAATGCATACTCCACAGAAATAGTTTTAATGAAAGTGTCAATCAGTTTTTCATGGAAACAAGAGACAATGAATACCACACATCACTCACTGCATGTAAAACTGAAGTTCTGGAGTTAATTTTTGCAACTTCCGAAGAGGCTCATTCAAGGGACAAAATGAGGTTGAACTATGTTTAGGAGAATCAAGAGAATGCAAAGTGTGTGTGTGTGTGTGTGTGTGTGTGTGTGTGTGTGTGTGTGTGTGTATGTAACAATTTAGCCAATATAGAAGCACTTAAAATTATTGGAATAATATGTATTTTTGACAAACCATATCACTCATAGCTCTTATAATTATAGTAAGGTTTATAGGTTCCCTGTTCCCGGAAAAACCTGCAGGTAATTATGGAATGCCAAAGCCAAAGATCCAGTCACAGAAACAGCTTTGACTTAAATGAGCTTAGATGTGAATATCAGATGATTAGCATTGAAGAAATCAATATCCAAATTCATTCTTATATTAGCTATTTAAATGTCCTATGTATCATGAAAACTGTTTCCTATTAACGATTTATAACTTACAACCTACTCATCAATTTCTGGATTCCCTGCTTAATCTCCTTGGTTCTCACACCATAAATGATGGGGTTCAGAGCTGGGGGAATAAGGTGGTGCAGGATGTTGAGCAGGATGGGGACATCCGGGGGAATTCTTTTCCTAGCCAGGTTAGTGATGACCAGAACCAGTAGAACCGTGCTGAAGAAGAGGATGAGGATGAAGTGGGAACCACAAGTGCTTAGAGCTTTGACTTTGGCTCCTTCCACCCTGATCTGTAGCACAGCTTTCAGGATAAAGGAGTAAGAAAGAATAATAAGGATGAGATCAGAGCCCAGCAGTGTCCAACCTATGACAAACTGATAGAGTTGATTGAAGGTGATGTCATCACAGGAGAGTCTGGAAACAGACATGTTAGTGCAGATGCAGTTCGTGATGATCCTTGTGCAGTAGCCCAGTTGGGAAGAAAGTATGGGGATGGGCATAGTAAGAAGGCCATTCCGGGCCACAATAAAGATGGCAGCTCTGGCCACAAACTGGCC
>PVLA01012212.1:0-46442 GCA_004027455.1 Hydrochoerus hydrochaeris | reverse complement strand
ATGTTTCATATATTCTAGGTTTTGTTTATATTCTTCATCAAAGGCTTCTCTCCTTTCTCTGGGTTCCTCTATTCTTTCATTTGTGTCTACCTGAGGATTACCCAGGACTTCTTTTATTAATCTTCTTATATCTTGCTTCACCTGAGTTAGAATTTCAGATTTAAATTTGACGATGAGGTCACGGATGTATTTCTTTATTTCTGACGAGGCTGTCTCTGACATTACAGGTTCGCTGCTCTCAACCTCCTCTGCATTTACCTCTGTTGGACTCACTTTCCCTGGTTCCGCAGTTGGGGACCTTTTGCTCTCTCTGTCTTGTCATGTTTTCGGGCCCCTTTAGAAGGTAGGTGGTGGAGGGCTCTGGGCCTTTCCTATTGCTTACAGCTTTTCTGCAGCACACTTGCTAGGGAAGTACCACCCCCCAGTCCGCTGTGGATCTGCCAGTTGCACCCTGAGAGCTAGCTCCTCCCACTACACCAGTCAACCAGTTCATGCTTCAACAAGTTTGTGTGTTCCCTGGGGATGCCACTGGTCCAGAAAAGCCTTGTTCCTAGCTATTGGGTTTCAACCAGGGGCATGGCCCCTGCCTGAGCAGATCCCACCAATCTGCTTTGGACTAGGAGTCATTGGCAGACGCCACCTTGGGTTTTGATTCAAGCTGGCCCTGCCCAACTCCAAAATGTCACCCAGCCAGTCCTCCCGTTTTGGGGAATCCAGTTCCCGTCACTCACAAAAGTTCGTGCAGATCGACTGGCTGTTTCCATTCCCCGTCTCAGCGTTTCCTCCAGCAGAGGGTCTGGAGCTCAGCAACCCCCACTCTCGGCAGGGCAGCGATCTCAGCTCGATCGATCGTGAGTCACCTGACTCTAAGATGTGCCAGTACAGCGATCATGGCTTGCCCAGCTCCAGCCCTCTGTCCATGCTTCTTTTTCTTCTATCTTTCTTCATTTTTTTTCTTTTTCTTTTTCCTCAGTTTCATCCTGGGTCATGAGAATTCCTCTCCTTTTGTCTGGCTTTCTCCATGTTGCCAGATTCCAGCGTCTGAGTTGTTTTTGTTTTTATTTTTTCCCTCAGAGAGGCTCTTATCGTGCCACCACTCAGTCGGCCATCTTGCAATTCCCTAGGATGTACTTTTTTAAAAGAATAGCAGAAACTTCCTGATTCAAGATATAAGTCTGATACAAACCGAAAGCATTTAAAAATCAAGTCCATCTTGGATGAAACTCACTGCTTAGACACAAAACAGATGCTGGCCCCATCTTTTATAGTCTGTAGGATACAAGCAACATGTCTTGCTAGAGGAAGCAGAAGAAAACAAGTCTCTTGTTAGCAATGAATTATGAGATTTTCTCTTACCCCAAAGGTTAATGCATTCAACCTAAGAAAACTGAGGGATGAGAATGGTGCCTTCTCCATGGGGAGGAGCAGGTTTAACACAAGGCCAAGCACACAGGCTGCTATTCCAGGTGCATGGTACATCCTCCCCCAGGTTCAACGCAGTTTAACTCTCAAGCCCTTATCAGTCGCTCCCAGATCAGGCTTCCTTTGCCACCTCAGGTAGAGAGAAGGGAGTGCGCGTCAGGGCACATCAGTGCCTGTGCTTGTTTCACGAGTAGAGAAGGATGGAGTGAAGCCAGAATTTGGGCTCAGGATATTTAAGCTTTCAATTACTTACAAAAGAGGCTTTCTGAAATTTTAAGCCATTAAATTTAAACACCACTAGTATACAAAGCACCAAGCAACTTAACAGGAAAATAGAATCCCAATATGGCAGTCTTCTACCATACCCAAATTCACCCTTAAATGACATAAACAAGTGGAGTTGATCATACTAAATGTAGCATTAAGAAATTCTTTGATTATCTATCTACATATATACCATAGAAAAAAACTAAAAGGAACTTAACAAATGAAAATCATCATAATACTTTGGTCCAACACATATGACCTACAGTGAAATAATTTGGGTATAGTTTACTTGAAGCAAGATTTAAAGCAGCAGACTTTAAAAAGTAGGCTCTATTAATGTTTCATTCCTCTAATTATTGTTTTTATAACAAAAGACAAAGGCACACAATATAAATCTATAAAATCTACAATGAGCTGCCAAAAATCTTACCAGATAAAATTAGAAGAGAAAGCATATTTGGAAGCATAATTGTTACAAAGTCCTGTATCTTATTTCTAAGATAGCATGTGCTCTTTCTTTATAGCCATAATCACTGAAAGTACACAGACATCATGAGCCATACTGTGGTAGCTGGGGGCACAAGGAGCTTGGAGGAAGAAAGTTATAAAAAGATAAAAAGCCTCCTAGACAAGGGCTCCAAGCAGACTATATCAGAAGCTATGGCAGAGAAAGCAGCTGGCTATTTGACTGGAAAATCTTCACATCTGGGCTGAATCTTAATAGAAGAGAAGAAGGAGCCTCAAAAACAAGGTCAGGCAGGAGGAAAAAGGAAAACATTTCATATTCCAAGCAAAACAATTGTGTGAAAGGGCACTGAAGGACAAGCCTGACTGCTTTTAGGGCATCTTTGGACAAAGGAGGAGAGGTGGGGGGAATAAAGAGAATGATGTTAGATGGGCAAAGTGGTGTATACCTATAAACCCAGGACTCTGCAAAGGTAAGGCAAGAGGAACACAAGTGCAACTCCAACCTGGGAAATCCTAAAATAGCGAGACACTATCTCAAAATAAAAGAGCTAGGGCTGTAACTTGCTACTGAAGGCCCTGCGTTCAATCCTCCATGGTGGAAAAGAAAGAAGTGGTGGGCTGAAGGACATCAGGCTGGAAAGATTGACAAGATGATATAGAAGAAAAGCATTTTAGTCAAACTACAGAATTAATTCAAGAAAATATATCGTACTCCTGAGGAATATCTGTCATCATATTCCCTAAATTCTTTGGTATTTCAAAAAAGCTTTATACCTAAACTGATGTTTCAACTATGAAAAAATACTATTAAGGACAGAGTAAAAAAAGTAACTCACAGGCTGGGAGAAAATATTTTCAAAACATGTATCTAATGGGGCTAATATCATATATATAGACCAAGATCTCCTACAATTTAACAACAAACCTAAACTGGACATGGTGGTGCATGCCTGTAATCTCGGCACTTGGGATGCTGAGGCAGGAGGATTGTCATAAATTGGGTCAGCCTGGATTATACAGTGAGACCCTGTCTCAAAAAAATAAAACAGAACAGCAAAATCTGGTTTAAAAATGAAGACGAGGCCAGAGTTTTAGCTCAGTGGCTTAAGCGCTTGCCTGGCAAGCGCCAGATGTTGAGTTTGATCTTTGGTACCAAAAATAAAAATAAAAATGAAGACAAACAGGTGTAGTGTCTGTAATCCCAGCACTCTGGAGACTAAGGAGGACAATCATTGTGATTCCAAGACCAGCCTAGGCTACAAAGTGAGTTTCAAGGCCAGCCTAAACTACATAGTGAGACCTTGTCTCAAAAAGACTAAAAAATAAATAAATAAAATAAAATTTAAAAAGGATGAAAATATACAAACAGCACACAAACATGTGAAAAGATATTCAGCATCTTAATTAGGACAAATCAAAGCCACAATAAAATCTCACCTCTGGCCAATCAGGATAGCCAGTATAACAATAAATGAGGCAAAACTTAAAATGTTAAAGAGGATGTACAGAAATTAGAACCCCTGTGGCATTGTTGATGGGGTAAAACACTATAGCCCCTGTAGAAAAATTTACAAAGTTTCCTCAAAAACTAAAATTAGAGGTCAGGCACAGTGGCTTGCACCTGAACTCTTACTCTTGGCAAAAGAATCATAAGTTCAAGACCAGCCAAAATTACTGACTAATATTGGCTGATTGGATGACTGACTGACTGACTGAGTAAAAAGAGAATCACCATATGACCCACCAGCCTCATTTCTGGGGTTATATTTCAAAGAACTGAACATTAAACTTTGGTAGCTGGAAGGTGTCACTCATTGGGTAAAATGCTTGCCAGCAGTGCCAAAAGCAAATGTATGTGTACTCAAATCAACTTCAGGATTATTCACAGTAGCCAAGAGGAAGAAGCAACCTAAATGTCCAAAAGAAAAATATGGGATATGCATTCACTGGGATAACATTCAAGCCTTTAAAGACAGATATTCGGGTATACAACAATATTTGGCCTTTAAAGACAGATTCTGTCATATAATACAGATGAATCTTGAGAACATTAAGCTAGGCAAAATATACCAGTCACAAAAAGGAAAAATCAAATCAAATCAAATCCCCACAAAACTATTATGTATTCAATTATATAAGGTACCTAAAGTAATCAAAGTCTCAGAAACCAGAAAGTGCAAGGGAGTTCCTAGAGGCAGGATTGAGGGGAGGTTAATAAAGCTTTTGCTTTGCAAGATAAAGTTCTGGAGATCTGTTGCGCAGCAATCTGCAAGTTCGCACTTACTGTGCTGTACAGTTACAAGTGGTTAAGATGGTAAATAAAAACATGTTTTGCAGTACCACAGCTAGAACCGAGAGCCTCATGCATTCTAGGCAAGCACTCTATCACTAAGCTACAACCCTAACACAGGAAATCTTTTTTCCCCCTTTTTTTCTTTTCCTTTGGCCCCATTCAACAAACAAACCAAAATAGAAATGTCAAAAGAACTACATTAAATTTGAAAAGTTTCAGGCTAATTCACAAGAGGTCTCTAATGCCAACAGGACTAATTTCTCAGCCAACATAGTAATTGCTAGCAAGTTGTATACTTCAAAATCTACAGGGTATAAAATAAGTGAAAGTGCACTAAATTATAAAAACCCAGCTCTAATCTACTGATTGTGCCATCATGGCAGGTTATTTCAGGGTTCACTAGCTTATCAGAACCACTGATTTCTAGCCAGAGTTTTAAAAAGAAAGTATTAAGTTAAATAACTAAACCCAAATGGTATGAAAATAGCCAATCTAGTCTAACTCAAAAATAATATTCACTTTAGCCAATGTTAAGCAGTGAGGAACAGATGCCAGGAGGAGGAAAGAAGAGTCAATCCTGGGGTCTGTACCCTGAGTAGTCAGTATCTTCTGCCTCTTGCTGGAGCATCTGCAGCAGTGATCTTTGGCCCAACTCTCAGTCTCCTCTAGGACCCTGCCTGTGGTCCCCCTTCCAGACTCTTCCTGTTAGGGTGCTACACCTGGCAGGCAGCCAGTTGCCCTCTAGAGGCCACCTGGACCACAGGAAATGGCAAGCATTAGTGCTGTCCTCCCTCCCCCACACACTGTCTCCAGGGGCAGCTCTGCCCACAGGGTTGTTTTCAGATGAAGATGCCAGTTTTCACATCCAGGCCCCAGGAGACACCACACTCAAAAACTCCTCAGGAGGCCCTTCCAACCCTACAGCAGCACCTGGCTCCTATGTAATTCTTCAGCTCAGTAACTCATAGGACAGTCTGAAATTCAGCTCTATTATTCAAATAATTGCACAAATAAGTCCTATTGCACTGAAAAAGATGTCAACACTGCTAAACCCAAACTGCTGGTTTACAGGCTGCATTCTCATATAATGGTTTGAACTATTAACCAGTGCTCTGAGGTCTGATTATGTGCACATATAGTAGAGGTATGGATGTAAAATGCACACTTAAAGGCGGGCAACAAAGCTTACCTGTGTTCACATCAATGTATGCCACAATCAAGGAGGAAATCTTAGTGATTCTATAATGCTACCACACTATTAACAGTCTTGTATTTTCTTACACCATCCAAATTCTGTCTCCTACATGGAAGCGGCCAGCATGCTAAGCCTAGGAGACAGAACTGGAAAAGCCCTCAGGGGCTGTGCTAAAGGTGGAATCTACCACTGTTCACCCATGGGTAGCAATCTCCCATCCAGACATTCCCTAATCTCCTGCCCTAAAGAACTCAGAACACATGCCTGGAAACCACTACCAATGACAAACAATGTTATTTCTGTCAGTCCACGTTACATGTCAATATTTCTCCAACTAAAAAATAATTTATAAGGCGTAGCTCTGATCTCTACCACAGCCTGCCATCATCAGTCAGAGTCAACAAAAGCTGAAAGCTTCCTGAAGGGCTAAAATCGTTACGGCAAGACTGATGACAAGGATGGCAGAAGATTATTTAATTTTTTAATGTCAGATCATATTAATTGTCATGTTTAAATTTACAAATTGCTCCTTATTAAAACATCCATTTACTAGTGATAAATAATACATGTTGCAACACATTTGTGAAATTGTTTTTTAAGACATCACAGATATAAATGAGTAACTGTTTCAGAGTAACCTCTTGTACCATTCATTTAAGGGAAAACAAGAGGATCTGACAAGTTACACTGCGGCAGGAAGAGCCGGGCAGTGCTGCCACATTTCCCTACTCCAAAATGACTCTAATTCAGACTTTAAGGACAGCTCAGCTCAGCAAGGCACCTGCACAGCCAAAACCAGACCAGGAAACCTACTGAAGGCTTCATGCCAAAGGCAGCACTTGAGGCATTAGTGCCAGTGAACACTAGGGTTGAGTTGGCAATAGAAAGGTGGCCAAGCTTACAAGAAAGGCTGTCAGGAATCGCCAGGAAAGGAGAAGCCTTTCCAAACTGCACCACAGCAAGGGAACAGAGCTCAGCTTTCCCAAAAGCTTGCTCACCCATGCTCACCCTCCACTCGTCTTGCACCGTAACCCTCTCATGTACCTCACCACTTTGTATAAACCTCAGCTCATTGCTCTTACTGAATGGGACAATTACTAGGATATCTTTTGAAAATGAAGTAACTTGCAAATAATAGAAAACAGAATGCACCCAAAAAAAGTTTGTAGCATAAAAGTAATTCTGAAATTGAACCATTTATAGACAGAAAACCCTGTGCTTATGTAACTTTTTTGTTTTTGCTGATATAACCCTAATACAGGGTTTAAAAATACTGTAAATTTCTTAGAAAATAAAGTAATTGTATTTTTAAAAAATCAAACCAATGATGGTTTAAAAAACAACAAACTTGGTAACCAAAGATTAAACGTTAGACAGGAGTCTAGTATACCAAGGCCAAATTCCTAGATCTTCATAACTAGCCCTAAAGTGCCTTTTCCAATCTTAATTTCTATTGCTTCCCTTTTAAAAACCTGTTCTCCAAAATAACTACTCACAGTTCTCATATTCATTGTGCATAACAGTGAGCCTGTCTGTCTTTCCTTCTGCATCCTTAATTTAAAAATTTGGGGCCAGTCTAGGCTACACAGGACATTCAAAGCTAACCTGAGCTACATAGGTTGTGAGACTCTGTCTAAAAAATAAAGGTGAGGGGAAACTACACACACACACCCCTAAATCCTGCCTCTCCTCCAGTGACTATGCCGTGAGGTCTTGGCCAGGAAATCTGCCCTACTGTCCCTGGGAGAGCACATTCCTTCCTGCGCTTCAGGGAACCCTATTGTCCCCTGCAACCAGCAGCTACACCCTCCTCATCTTGGCATCACCACTAAACCAGCTTTCCATGTGAGTATCTTCACAATGCCACTCTTACTTCTGGAGAGACACCCACACCCTGTTCACACTCAAGGATCCCCAGAGAGGACCCCTGGGCCCCATGGCAGGTCAATTCCTCCCACTCTGGTGTGGTGGCTCTTTCCTGTAGGCTACTGCTCTTTAGTTTGACCTATCTTCTGCCTCACCACTTGACAAGGCTCCCCACACCCCACTCAGTGCAGCAGTACACCAGATGGCTGACCCTGCAGCCTCTTCACAGAGAGCTGTCCCTAGGAAGCAGCTGACCTGGGCTCTGCAGTTCTGCTTACCCCGTCCGTTCTCAGACCGCAGCTCTCTACTCTATCCCACAGAATCTTCACGCCACTTAACTTCTTAATGGACCTGAACAATCTCAAAGCCAGCCCGGCCTTGAAAGTTCTGAGACAGTAGATTACCAAGCACAAGTGCTAAAGCAGGCAAAATGGCTCAGGTGGCAGAGACATACAAAGCATCATTAACAACATAAATACATCTTTAAATTTTTAAATTACATAATTATTGACATATTCACACTATAAAAAATAATTCAAACAATATAAATGATACATATGACACTGCCTCCATCTCATCTGTAATCTTTTTTTTGAGCCAGGGTCTCATTAAATTAATTGTTCCAGTTGACCCTTAATTTGGTGATCCTCCTGCGTCAGCCTCCAAAGGAAATGCTATCATGGTCATGCTTGTTCTGTAGTCTTTTTTCACTATGTTGACATATTGTCTTTCATCAAATTTAATCACTTAGAAAGTCCATTACATTGTTACCAAGCCACAGAAAGTGCACAAACTATTTGTAGAAGGGTCTTTATATTTTCTGTGACTATCCTTTGTCTATTTCATTTTCTCCTACTCTGTAATTGTCTTTTAATTATATTATTGGAATTGTCTTTGGTGACAGGCATTTTAAATTTTTGCGCAAATAGCAATCTATAACGAGATAACTTACATATAAGGTAATATTTTTTTCTAACATGAGACCCATTCCCTGCCAACCTCTCTGGGTTCTGCAGTGAAGTACTTGAAGTGATACAGGATTCAATCCCACACCCACACACTGGAGAATTTCCACACAGCTATCCTAACCCTGCCTCTGAAAGGAACAAGTGCCCGGCAGTGCTCTGCCAGCCTCTGGCACCATTTCAGGAAGGGACTAACCCAGTTTCCTTTCTTAATACCTAGGCTAGAAGCCTAACTGATTCCCGTCTACCTACCCGTGCCAACCTGACATTGTAGCTCAAGACGAGAGACCAAAGAGCATGGGGAAAGGCAAGCCTTGACTATGCACTGTTCAGGCGGGAGCCAGGAGTGTCTGGACACTTGTGGGAAATCCCCTTTTGCAGAACCACATCTGTGACCTGGCAAAAGCCAACCCCAGGTACTTGGGAGCTTGTACTAGGATCCTGGTCTGACAGGTCCAGCTGCCAAGACACAGTCCATATGACACAGTCCCTATCCCCAGGGAGCCAAAGGAGAATGCTGGCTCCTCTCCTTACGTACCTGCACCATGACAGTGGGTCATTAATTTCACTGCAACGACCTCCCCCACCCCATAGCCTCCCTTACAAGATCTGCCATGACCAATGCTCCCCTTCATGTCTGAACTTCACACATGAGGCCCTGGAGACTGGCCTAATTGCCAGAAAGAGGGCAGGACACTCACTAGGTTCCAAGCCCTCTGCTTCCAAGCAGGGCTTTAAAGTCAGCTTTGGTTCCTCAATCAGTGGAAAACACTAGGCTGTGGATGACTTTGAGACTGGTGAGAACCACCACCCTTCTGCTCTAAATCCATCATTTATTTGCCAAGAACATAGTCGTTAATAGGTAAATAAGATAGCACAGACTAAGGGGAGATGCGAGTTATTCCTCTATGGCTTTTCCCTTGTACTGGGTTTCCCACTGTGAGCAGTGACAATTCGAATACTGAGTGTCAGTGGGGTCTTGCCCAATTTGGGGGAGCGAAGAAGGCTGAATTACTGCTGTGACTTTTCAACACTCCAGCTTACCAAAAATAATGTCCATACTTCTGTGTAAGAGAATACTTATAAATTCTTGACTGTTGAGCAAACAGTACTTTCAGCAATTACTCCTCACCTCATGAGGTAGGAGTGAAGACCTCTACCTCATGTTTCCAAAGTCTGGGAAAGTCTATCTCCTGGGAATGATGACGGCCTGAGGAGTTTGCTCAGTGACATAAAACTCAAGAGTCCTGCAAGGCACACGTAGGAAAACCCCAGGCCCACTTCAACCTTTGTCATCTTCATATTAGGCCTGGTGCACAGTTTAATGTTCTCCTGATATAAACAGTTGCTCTTCTAGTGCCCTTACAGCCTTAGCATCCTGAAAAGCTCAAAACTGAAATAGTAACAGCCTGATAAGAACCCCATATGCGCACTGCACTGCCTTGGAAAGAGCTCCCAGCTGCCTGACTCCCAAAACTGTCCAGAAAGACTCCAACAAGACTCATAATGAGCAGTTCTACCTAAGTTTCTCTCCCCCTCTACGTTCCCCATACATTAAGTGTACTTTATAAGAGAAAATACTTATCTAGGTATTTGTTGAATTATTTCTCTTTAAAAGTTTTGAAAAATTCCTAGTCTCTTTCCTTTGTTTTGTTTTGTTTTGTTTTTTAAACGGGGAATCAAACTCAAAGACCTTGTGCTTGTCAGGCAGATGCTTGAGCTGCTGAGCTATATCCCAGGGTCTCTTTGCTTAGATTTCATAGCAGTATTATCCATTGTTCAGTTTAACATCCAACCAAAAACAGGAACCTTGGGAGCCTTAGGATGCCATATTTAGGGGAGGTTTTCTACAGATTCTAGATCTGTACTGTCCAACTCAGTAACCACTAAATAGATGTGACTATTTAAATACACATTTTTAAAGAACATTTACAGGCTAGTTTCTTAGTCTCATTTGTCACATACAGCTATCATTGCTGGACTGTGCCAATAAAGAACATTTTCAGCAAAGAAAGTTCTTTGGACAGCACTGTTGTAGGTGCACTCTAAATCTCCTGTAAAGAATCCTTTCTTGTAGCTAGCATCAAATCATTGAAAAGCAATAATTACATTCTAAAAAATATACTGCTCCTTCAATTAGAACAGAAAAGAATACCCTCACTGATGTTTACACTAATAGTTCTGTCCTGTCGCAATGAAAAATTGGAACATGCCCTAAATCCATCTATGTTCAACTGCCAGAAATTAATGCACACAACAGTACATTCTTGGGGTTGCATGAATCCTCTCTCTCCTGACCAATAAAATTTCTAGCTAATAGTCACTTGGAAAACTAATCTTTATATAACTCTTACCGGCTAGACTGAATAGAGTGGCAAACACCTAGAAAACATTCCACTCAAGAACTTTAAAAAGTACATACATGTAAAACTGAAACATCTAAGTCTCTTAAGAATTTAGCCTGGCATAGTGGTACACATCTGTAATCCTAGGACTCAATAAATTCAGACAGGAGGATACCTCGGAATTCCAGGCCAGCTTGGATTACACAGTTTGTTCAGGCTGGCCTTTAACTCACAGCAATACTCCCCTGCCTCAGCCTCCCAAGAGTACTGGGATTACAGGTGTGTCTCACCAAGCCTGGCTGCCATGAATATGTTAAGTGAAAATGTAAATTAGAGCAAAGCAAAAATCTATGTGTGGTATTGCTATTTCTCTCATCTCCATTAAACGCCAACATTTCTAAACACAACTTAGAAATAATGAGTATCTAGGAACATCTATTCTGTTACAGACCTCTAGAAATAGAGACTCAATCAACACTACATGGTTCAAAGTCTTAGGCAGCAAAGCCCCAGTGCTTCAGCATAAAAGCGTCTGCCTACACAGTGAAGCAATGAGAGGGCTACAAGGGCTTAGTTATTTAAAAAAAAAAAACTACAGCAACAAAGCACTAGGTAACAGTAGGCAGAAGAGTCAGCCCAGAGGCAGAAGACAAGATGACAAGTCATTTAAACGTTTCAAGGGTACAACACAGCACTAGTGTGTTGATTCTTCTCATTTGTAGAAGGGGCCTGTGATATCCCATACTGCATGATAAATAAGAGCTTTACTTATTTCAAGTCATTCACCAGTTCTTACCTGAAGGATTACTCAAGGAACCCTATGACTTTTACTGTTGAATCCCTGAATTTTAATTTCCTACTAAAGAAAGGATTCAAAAGAATTTCAAAAGAAATCCATCCCTAAAAAACTACAAGGAGGGCAACAGGAGATGTTGCATCCAGCATCTGAGATCAGTGATGTCAACTTTATGGTTTCACCCTTTTGCCTTTCAACCACCTCCCCTTCTAAAATAGTGGTAACCCTTTTACACTTGACATTACTGTGCTTCAACAGCTGTCTGTCACCCTGATGCCAAACTGCATTTTCTCCTCTGGGAGGGAAAGAGGTTCCAGGACACAGCAGGAAATCCTCAGACAATGGCAGGCAGAACCCTACTGGAGGCTCAGTTACTGACCTTGGGTTTACCAAAAAGTATTAAATGATAAAAATCTCATCACAGGAAGAGAAGAACAAAAGAAGAACGTGCTTTCTCTTTCATTTCACATACACATTATTTCAATTCCATTGCCAACCATTTGTAATTTTTTTGGTAAACTCTCAGAAACTCAAGAGAAAACAGGGCATGAGTCATTCTCCAAATAGCCTCTAAACCATGAGGAACACATTCTCATACACACACTTATCGGTAACTGAAATTTTTACTTAGTTGTTTTTAAATGAAGCAAACCCATATGCCAATCAAAAGTGTTTCATAGGCATGTCACTGATTCTGATAAAGATTTCTCAAAATTCAGAAGAAAATATGCAGACCAAAAGCATTGATATTAGCCCTTACAAAAAATGTCCAAAAGGCAAAACAAAATGTTCTAACTAGAATATCAAGTCTCTTAAATACTCAGAGTGTCTTTACTCAGTCAGATATAAGGGAAGAAATTAACTTTTATGCAAAGAAAATTTGTGAAAGTAAGCAATCTCACAATATGCTTATCTAACAGAGTCCAGGCATGCTGGCTATAGCATCTCTAATGACATAGCTAAAAACCACAAATTACTATGAAATAGGTCTGGAAATATGTGGCCCATGTAGAAAAAGGTTTCTTCCTAAATTACATTGGTATTCATAAGGTTGACCAACTTGCTACAGATGCACATTAGTCTCACATACAGTAAGGCATTTACTAATAAGAGAACATACGTGAATGTCACACTCCTTTATTATAAAACTTAACTATCAGAGACTAGAATTGTGAGGCATAGGGAAGAATTCCAGGGTATCAGGTAAAAGGATGGTTACAGAATGAGATTAATGTTGAAAATTAACTAAAGCTCAAACATGTAAGAAAACATAAAACATGTAGACAGATTTAGAATGGTGTTAAGAAGAAAAAAAGGTAGTGAATTAACATTAACATTACAAGGAATCTGTTTAAGCAGGGAGGGCAGGAGAAATCCTGAAGAAGGAGCAAACAAGAATGCCAGGCAGACATCCAGGTACACGCCTGTAATTTCAGCATTTGAGGAGGCTGCAAGTTCAAGTCCCACCAAGAGCAATTTAGGAGGACCCTGTCTCAAAACAAGAGAGAAGACTAGTGAATTAAGAGTAAAGTTTGTCTTGCAGACTCAGCAATTTTACTCCTAGGTTTACAGCCTAGAAAAAGCAAAATGTATCCAGCCTGGAGTTCAAGAACAGCCTTGACTACAATAGTGAGACCCTGCCTCAAAAAAAAAAAAAAAAAAGGCAGAAAAAAATGAAGCACTGACACATTATTCTGTAACTGAGATGAACTTGAAAGCATTATGCACAGGGAAAGAGGCCAGTCCAAAAAAGGCCACATACTATATGACTACATGTATAATTAACGTCTAAAATAAGCAAATCCACAAGATGGAGAGCAGATCAGTGGCTGCCAGGGGCTGAGAGAATCAGGGAATAGGAAATGACTGCTACTGAATACAGAGTTTCACTTAAGGTAATAAAAAATAAACTTAAAAAGAATTAGATAAGTGATGGCCATGCATCTTTGCATTAAACTAAAAAGTACTGAGTTATATGCTCAAGAGGAAATTTTATAATGTGAATGATACTTCAATAACAATTTTAAAAGATTCACCTCAAGACTAACATTATCTAAAGACTGGCCATCAGAGGGAGAGATAGATGTGTGAGCAACAAAGCTCTATTTTAAATCAACAAATAGTTTTTCAAAGCTTTCAAAGATACAAATCTTTTCTGTTTCCTGGACGAGAAGGCTGAGGCCCAGAGACAAAGCGAAAGGGCCAAGACACAGTCAGAAGGGGTGAGGTCCAGTATTCCAACCCAGCCCCAGCCCCAGCCCCAGCCCACTGACTAACTTGGCTCTGGGAGGCAGCAAATAGGCAGGACACCATGCCAGTGCCCCATTTTGCCTGACCAATGGACAAAGGGGAGCAGGGTCACGGAGTGTCACATGTAACTTTATCCTGAGCACTGTAAAAGACAAAAATAAAACTACTTAACTCAGTCTAACTTTGCCATGAAGAAGGTCTACTACTTAAAGACTCAAAAGTTTTCCTCAGATGAGATAGCAAGACGTCACATACATAAAAGTAAACTATTAACTTATCTATTGGCAAGATTATTATTTACAGGAAACAAAATGAGATGTGAGACTGTATTCCCAGGGACCAGTCCTCTGCTCTGCACCCACCATCCATTGGCCCCGCACTTGTATTAGCGATGTTCCTGGCTTCTCAACTCGCACGCACTGCCCCGGGCCCCAGGCACATTGACTCCAATCCCTCTCCCACACAATCTACCTATCAGGTATCTAAGCACAGATCTTTCCTCCTCTACTTAAAATAATGTCTAACTCTCTTAACTGGACATAACTATCTCAGCTGTATGGCTTCACTCTCCACACCATCCCCCCGCCTGCTCCATACACTGCAGGTATACGGATCCTGATCAAACCCACCTACCATCCTCTGAGCTTGCTAGTCCCTCTCCCTGCAGCGCCTTTCCTACTTTTCAGGTCGGTGCTGACTTTAAATCTCAACAAAAGTCACCTCCTTCTGCAAGACTTTTCCACCAAAAATAAATGTATCCTCATTTGTGTTTCCAAGGCAATTTATTCACCCCACGTCCTTGGCATCACTTGTGTAGTTGGTTACTGCACCCAGATATCCCCAGGTTGACCACTGGGCACTATAACCCATAAAAGATAGTTGTTAAAATGTGTGTACACGCACGTGTGTACTAGAGATCCACTCAAGGGCCTCACACATTCTAGCATGCACTTTATCAACTGAGCTACACCCTCAGCCTAGCGCTCAATAAATAAGAAAGTACGAACTCCTTAATGGGCCATGACTACATGAGAAAAATCACAGCCTCTGAGTTCCGTAAGGGACCAAGAGACGTCTCACAGCTGTATCCCTACCACAGGCAAATCTAAGGCACCCAATAAATGTTTACTGAATTTATTATCAGCACAACTCCTTTAAAAATGGCACCATTGGACTGGGAATTTAGCTCAGTGGCATAAACACCTGCTTTGCAAGTGCAAGGTCATGAATTCAATCCCTGGTACCAAAAAAAAAATCTCTCTCTATCTCTCTCATAAACATCTATCTCTTCTTTGTGGGGGATTTAGCTCAGTGGTAAAACCGGCACCATTAGACAATCCACAATGTGGGAAAAAGTGTTTGCGAGCTCTTCCTCAGACAAAGGATTACTATCAAGAACATACACAAAACTCAAAAAAAAAAAAAAAATCAGACCTCCCAAATTTACAGACCCAATCCAAAAATGGGCATCTGAAGTGAATACGCAATTCTCAGATGAAGAAATACAAACAGCAAATACATGAAAAAATGTTCATCACTGGTCATTCAAGACACGCAAATTAAAACAACATGGGGGGGGAGGGGAACACTGAGATTCCATTCCACCCTGGAAAAAATGGCTATTATCAAGAAATCAACCAGTAACAAATGCTGGAAGGGCTGTGGAGAAAAAGGAACCCTTCTCCATGGTTAGTAGGAGCACAGGCTGGTGTAACCACTGCGGAAATCAGTATGGAGATTCCTCAAAAGACTAGAGGTCCCATTTGACCCAGTTATTCCTCTTCTGGGTATCTGCCCAGAAGAATTAAAAACATTATACCACAGTGATGTATGTGCACTCACGTTTACAGCAGCACAATCTAATAGCCAGATCTTGGAAACAATCTAAATGTCCATCAACTGAAGAATGGATAAAAAAGATATAGTATTTTTATACAATGGTGTACTACTCAACCATAAAGAAGGATAATCTTGAGATGTCCGTAAGTAAGCGGATTCAACTAGACACCACTCTCATAAGTGAAATAAATCAGATTCACATGTACAAACACTTTATCATCTCCCTAGTGTGAGAAGCTGAAAGAAAGTGTGTGTGCATATATATATGACAGTTATACTATTAATTTCTCTTAGTTCATTGAAAAGAAAGCTTTGTGCTAATAGTTTGGACAATTAAATGCAGATATTTTATACTCTGAGTAACTAACTAAAACACAATGTATTAACCATTGTTACCCTTTAATTATCATGTCTTGAAATTGGGTTTTGTTTTTTTTTCTTTAAAGTACAAAAAGTCTCCATTGGACTGTGATTCAATGCTATATTTGAGGGCTAAAACAGGAGAAAGGTCTACTTGTATCTGAGTTCTCAGAAAGACTTCATTTTGAAACATACTATTTCTGATTTGGTTGAAATTTTCCTTTTTGTACAACTAGCATGCATTATTTTTACAATCAGATATTTCCCTTCAATGGGGGAAGGAGCAGAGAGGGAGGAAAGACTACCAATATTATTACTCACTGATGATTACACAGGATTAGAATCCAAAATAAATTCTCACTATATTCAGAGGAAAAATATCTCTCCTTAAACTTCTAAGGCTTCTTATCTGCCAATGAGAATTTCTTAAGCCAAAATTGTTTTCCCCTTAGCTTCTAAGATGTTTACAAATAAATTATTCATTCTAGACATGAGGCTTATCTGTTCTTTCATCTTAATTATTTCTGAGGCTTTGAAAAAAGATTAGCCTATTAAACATTTTAATAACCTAAGCAACCTAAAATCATTTTTGGATGCACAGTGTAATCCCCACCCACAACAGCTGAAATTAAACGGAGGTACTTTCTACAGAATCAAAAATGCGGTATAAACCCTTGTAGAAATTATGTATCCAATTTTTGGCAAGATCAGTCCTCCTTTTTTCTAAATCAGTTTAATACATTTTAGCAAGCTTTATAGCATCAATCAGGATTTTTTAAACACTGCATATTTAAAATTTTAAAAGTCTTCCTTTTGCTTTGCATTAGACAGCCTAAATTGACACAAAACCCAGATACCCTTCTGACGGGCACCATGCAATAAAATGTCTACTTGGATGAAAATTCTGTATGATAACTGCACCAAAAAACTCCTCACAATAAAACTGTCTCAGTACTTCAAAACACTTGAAAAACAGTTCTACAAAAGAGCAACAAGGAAGTAATAGCAAGGATTAGCTTTCAAAACAAATTTTTGTATGAAAAAAATGTAAGAGCAGCAACACAGAACACTTCCAAGTGTTCCCTCTGTAACAGAGCACATGCACTCCTACGACACTGAAGCTTATTTTTCTACTATCATGGCCTAAGAAAGAGGTGGGAGATACATTTGCATTTTGGGCAGTGTTGACACAAAGCTGCAGGTGTAAACATTTGTTCCCTTTTTAGTTTATAAATTTCATGATGATAAAATTCTGTATATACAGCGACTAATTAAAAAGGAAACTTTGCCTCATGGGATGCTTGAGGTTGTATGTTTATTCGAGATGAATAAAATGGTACATACTAGAAAGGAATAGGGATTAGAATTTTGAACTTCATTGGTTTAACAAGCCCCTCCTGGGAATGAAAAAAGATTTCATTTGTCAAATCTAATAAGGTTTTTCAGATGATAATTTGTGTAGAGATGCAGCAGTACCGTAAAAATTATTATCTCCCACTGACCTTGAAAGTAAGGAAGAATGATATGTGATCAAGAAACAGCAAATTAAATGTTTGAAGGAAAGGAAGACAATTTTCCATTACATTGACTTTAGGGTCACTTGACATCATCATTTAACGGCAATCTCATAACAAGTTCCCCGGCTGCTCAAGATTGCTTTAATATGCTACTGAGAAGAACTACCTAAAAAGGAACTGATTTCCACACGGCACAGAGAGATGACATCCAGTAAGTACCCCCAGTGGCTACTCTACTAGACTAATCTGGAATCAACACCTTATGCTTGAACTGATTTCTCTTAATAGCCACTACCATCACAAATGACCACAAATGATAAGCTCTTATTTTGCACTAGAAATGTTCAAAATACGATTTAATTTTTTCAACATTCAGCTCTGTAAAATGAGTCCCAGGATCACCAGTTTATCACCAAAAAAAAAAAACTTTTAAGTTTAAAGTATGTATATCATAGCTCTAGGATATACACCACCAAATGATGTCTCAACGTAGGTCCATCAGCTGTGACAATCACAACACTTTGCTGGGGGACGTGAGAAGGGGCCAGCCTGCGCAGGAGCAGCGGCAGACAGCACTGGAACTCTCTACCCCTTCCGTTCCATCTCGCTACAAGCCTAAAACTTCAGCGCGCACAAACACACAGCTTCATGCACGCCCACACCGAGCCAGGTATGGAGGCGCACAGGAATAATGGCTTCCCAAGAAAAGCACCTCTCCTCACCCCACCACCCATGAGACATGGGGCATTTGCTGACTGCAAGCCTAGAAGTGGAGAATAAGTATAAAAACAACTGAGAAAAAACAACACGGAGTGGCCAACAGCAGTCACCCAAGCGTATCTGTCTTCTGCTTTTTCACCAGGTCTGCAGGACATTATGACAAGTTTCTTCTAGACAGTCCTGAATGTGGCTTTCCAATTTTTTTAATGGCAGCTTAAAGAAATACATTTTACATCATGATCTCCTCTATTCATATGCACATATTAAACTAAAGTAGAAGTCTCAGGCAACAGTACTTATGCCCTTTTTTTAAAGTACTTATGCTTTTAACGCACAAGTAATAAATACTGTGATATTTTTATGCTGATTCTCTTCTTCCTCTTTTTGCTGTTTAAATATGACAGCAGCCCACTATGCTGATTTCACAATAAATTCATGGGGAAAAACTCAGTTTGAGGAACACTGATTTCATGCCTATGTTTTGGTTTTCTGGTTCAAGAGTAACATTTCTGCTTGCACCTGATAACTTTCGAGAAGTCACTTTATCTCTTGAGTCTCACTGTATTTGTGAACGAAAGGCCTACCTAACCTAATTCAAAGAATGGCTAAATTACGAAAAATGAGGATGCAAACAATTTAGGAAAGCCTTACATGGTGCAGGTGTGTGAACCAAGTAGTAGAGAGGGAGAGGCAACACAGTGAGTTCAAGGTTAGCCTGAACTGCAGAGTAAAACCCTGTCTGGAGCACCACCGGCCCTCCAGATAGAGAGATAGAGAGATAGAGAGATGGGAGGGAGGGAGGGAGGGAGGGAGGGAGAAAACAACTTGAGAAGATTCTACTGAAGCAGGTGTTGCGGCACACACCTGTAATCTCAGCACTCAGGAGGCTGAGGCAGAGAGGACTGTTGAATTCAAGGCCATCCTGGCCTGCATGGTGAGTTAGAGATAAAGGCCTGCGTGAACTACATAGTGAGACCCTATCTCAAAAAGACCTAAATAAATACAGAAATAAATATTCTATCGAAATTAGACTGCAATATTAGGGAGCAACAGCTTATCCGGGCATTTCCTCTAATCCATCAGCTTGTTTGCTTAGTTCCCCCTTCCAAACATATTTTAGCTCTATCCTCTTTTCTCTGCCTCTTCACTATTACAGCTGCCTTCACGCCTCCACCATCACCAAATTCTCTTCCTAGGCCTGTCCTCTACTCTTACACCTCTACCACTCATTCCCACGCAGGAAAAACAAGACCATTCTCCTCACATTTATGGTAAGTCATCAAACCTAGGATATCTGACATTGGTACCATGCTGCTATCGACTCCAAATCTGCCTGTTTTCCCAATACAGGATAAGCTCCTTTATTTGAAATGCATGAGACCAGAAACGACACCAAGTTCAGACTCTAATACTATGCATACATTACTGGTTCAGTTTCAGATTCTGCAGCATTTCAGATTGCAAATTTTTAAATAAAGGATGCCCAATGTATACTATTCTTCTAGACTTCTTCTTTCCCAATCAAGGATCACATATTTCATTTGTGACTTGAGAAATACAGATTATGTCGCTGTTCTGCTTAACCCCTCCACTGTTCTTCCTAGTTCTTTTTCCTGTGGCCACATTAGCTATTTTTCTGTTGCTCAAGAACGAGCACTGGCCTCTTCTGACCAGGACCACTCTCTAGCTCTCATCTTTTCCCAGGGACTCTCCAGAGTCCATGCATGTACAGGCAGCACCACCCCCATCCCCACTTCACTCAGTTTCCTCTGTGATACTTACTGGTCTGTTATAATCATGTTGACTCACTCACTACCTCCTCTCTTATAATGTAAATTCCCTAAAAGCCCTTGCCTCAGAATAGACAATTTTTCAGTGAAGCCAATACAGTCTATAATCTCAGTCCTCTGAGAGTCTGAGGCAGAAGGATCAAATTCCAGCCCAGCCTGGGAAAAATAAATAAATAAAAATTAAAAATTAAACACCTGGAGATATAATTCAGTGCAAAGATCTTGGGTTCTATCTCTAGTACAAAAAAAAAAAAAAAACCACCAAACCTTTTTAAAAACGTTTTTAAATGAGTACAACTGCTGAAAAACAAAGTGGTCACAAGAATGACATCACTACATAGATGCCACACTGACAGGTGCACGTCAGTAAGTCCCCTTCTCCATGGGACAGAAGCACTGGTGGTCACACTTGGGGTATTAACACTTTGCTCAAGAGAAGTGTCAGGAAAAGTACCCAGGAACAACACAGCTAAGCATGCTTTGATGAGAAACTTGAATGAGGAAACCTGCAATTACCAAAAAGACCTGAATCTTGAGTTAGGACAAGATTTGGCTAACACCTGTGTGTCCCTAACAGTTTCTGGGACTCCATTTCTTTATATGCTTAATAAGGCAATATCCCCTCATGGCCCATCTGAGAGGACAAAATGGTTCAGTAACACAGTGAATGGCAGCCCTTTAAAAAGAAAGGGAAACAGGCTCCCGGGCAGATATGAGGAGAAAATGATGCACAGCACATAGACAAGCACCAGAAAGCAACTGTCTACTCACAGTAACCTACAAAAGGTGCCCTGCAGGGTGCTCAGCCCTGTAAGGTGGGGCAGAGTGATGTATGTGTACACTAGCAGACCCGAGACCACGTGAACTGTGCTCGGCCTCACAGACTCCTGCCTTTGCCCTGGTTGGACAGAAGTTGCACCACACTGTGGCACTGTGCAAAAGCAAGGCTTGCTGCATAGCCTGTCGGATCCTTACAACCTGGAGATTATACTCTGTTCAAGTACCTTCAAAGCACAGTGGTAGGCAGTACTGATGATTAAAACCAATACATGGTCTCTATCTCTAAGGAGCTTACAACCAGCCTAGAATGTCAAGGTTCACAGATTTGAAGACTTACAAATCATACCAGTACGCTCGGTGGATATGAAGGACATAATATAGCATTTTAGAGGCAGGGAAATGTTCAAAGACAGGGTAAAAAGTTTTGCTACAATGCCATGTGAGCGTGTCCCCAGCTCCTTAACATCAGCAGTTTTCTTTTTGCACTGCATCTGGCATTGGTTTGCCAACCACAGTCACATACTGGCTTCTCCAGGACAGGAAACACTTCTGATCACCAGCTTCACGTCAGCATAGGTTCCAAAGCCGTGTGGTTACTTGGTAAAATGACATGGGACAATGCAAAAGGAGGGGGGGGCCCTCTGGAAGAACACTATGAGAGTTGGAGGGGGAGGAGACGCCTCAGGGAGAGACAAGAAGGCGCCACAGCACAAAGCTGCAGGAGTAAAAAGCGACATGAGTGGACACTGATCCAAATCTGGTTTACATTTGTTCGCCAAGCTCCGAAGCTGATCTTCTACCCTTACATTCAAAACAACTAGTTTTTTAAGTGTTAGAGACTGGAAAACGCTTTAGTTAGACTCTCCCCATTTTGTTCCTTCAGTATAAGTGTCCACATCACCTTAAGACTGGTGTAACAACAAGCAGTTAGCTTTTTTACACGTCTTAATCCAGTACCTGATTTTATCTTAGACCTTTCTAGTAATCACTATATATCATGGGGGTATGATTAACAGTTTGCCCTTTTAACAAATTTTACTTTCAGATATCATAAAGCATAATCATTTCTTTTATTCTCCAAACATTTCCATTCTTTATTTGATTTCATGAATTCACAAACATTTGACAGACAAAAAACAGCAGCTAAAATTTTTCAATAGACGATTACGTTTAAACAACAAAATGAAAAGATCAAAATGGATCTATTTGAAATTAGCTGGCATCTGATTATAAAATTCACTGGTATTGTTACAAAAAGATATCTTAGTGTCATTGACCTTCTGAGATTAAGACATGGAGGTGGCAAAGTGAAACTATTCATCTCTAATGTGTAAACCAAGGTCTGCCTTGAAGACTTTCTTTTCTTTTCTTTTTTTTTTTTTTTTTTTTTTTTGTACTGGGGATTGAACTCATGACCTCGCACTTGCCAGGCAGGCACTTAAGCCACTGAGCTAAATCCCCAGCCTTTTTTTTAAATCGGTACCAGGAATAGAACTCGCGACCGCCTGCTTGCAAGGCAGGCGCTTATGCCGCTGTGCTGAATCCCCAGCCCGAGACTTTCAATTTAGATCTAGTTTGCAGTCTCTGCAAAATACCTGTAAAACAGTATCAGAAAGACAACCCATGTCTCCTAATCAGCCTAAACACACCTTAGAACACCTTAAATCTACCCAGTTGTTTCTGAGTAACAGCACAAGAGACAAATATGGAAACTTAGCTAAAAAATTCTGGCCAATAAGTAACTACTTGCATTCACTCAAGGAGAACAAACAGATGCAATCTCTGTCTTCATGCCACTTTCCCACAAAGAAAAGAAAGTTACAAAATAACCAGACAAATAAATATGTAATTATAGACTGTAAAAGGACTGAGAAGAAAAAATATATAGCATTTTGATGGAATAGCTAAAGGGAACTTATCAAAATTGGGAGAGTCAAAGAGATGGGGGAAAATTTTTAAAGAGTGACATTTAAAATGGAAAATATGGCTGGGGATTTAGCTCAGTGGCTTAAGTGCCTGCCTGGCAAGCACGAGGTCGTGAGTTCGATCCCCAGTACCAAAAAAAAAAAAAAAAAACAAACTTGTAAAATGTAAAATATTTAGAAAACAATGCAGGGACTGCAGGGGAGAGAACAAGAAGTCAACAAGAGAAATCCCTCCCTGTAAGTTGGAGCCATGCATGGCCACTGTGGGGAAAACCAGACCCTAGCCTTTTCCCATGAGTTGGAGCCATTTGTGGACTGTAGGGAGAACAAGAAGAAATCAACAGAAGCCCGCCCTCCCTGCAAGTCAGCACCATATTCAGGTCAATGGAGGGAAAACCAGACATTAGCCCCTTCTGAAGCTGCAGGTTGGAAGAAAAAGGGCCACCCCACCACTCCCTCAGCTGTAAGCAACCAGCTGATCCAGAGAAACAACTGGCACAATGATACCTGTGTTGAGGTAAAATAAAACTTAATGCTTGTAGTATTTAGTGTTTCACTAATTTTGCAAGCCTAAAAAGCCTAACATTCAGAGGATAATAATACACAATGTAGCATTTATAGGAGATCTCCTTCTGAAAGTGGTAGCCATGGTTGATTCCCAATGGTTTTGTTTTGAAGTCCTGTATCATTTTTGTTGTTCTGTTGGGTTGGGTTTTATTGTTTTGTCTTGTTTGGTTTTGTTGTATCTAAAGGCATGGGCAACTATTTCAAAGATAACAAGATATATTATGGTAGTCATTTTGGACTTACTATTATATTGTTTTAAAGTCTTTTATTGCATTGTTTTGTTTTTATTGGTTCTGTTTTGTTTGATTATTACTGTGAAGGTAATGGGCAGCTATTCTGAAGATAACAAGAGGCATTATGATAACCATTGTTGATTTCCTATTATCTTGTTTTGAAGTTCTGTGTTACACTGTTTCATTGATTGGCTTTATTCTGTTTTATTTTGCTCGATTTTATTTTCTTTAAAATAAAAATTACCAAAAAGAAAAAATAAAACCAGAAGGCATAACTGCATATATGCTTTCATTGTACCTGTGTAAAGGACATGCATAAGGATAAATCTGGAAGGGAATAAGCAAAAACAATGTTTTTGTGTGAGATTCTAGGCAGTGTTGCACCCTTCAGATTTTTACCTTAGTGTTTCTGAATTGTTGTCATCACATTAGTAAGCACAGTCACAGAATCAGAAGCCTTCAGGAGGCCTGAGACATTATTAGTTCACTCTTAAGCTTGATTGTAAACCTGTGGTTTAGGAACAAGGCTGATCTTCACTGCAGCAGTGGAGAGTGCAGTGGAAGTCTGAGAACCCTGGGCTCCATGAAAAAGCTGGCTCTCTGGAGGAGGCTGTTTTCTCATCTATTTTGTTTTGTTTTGTTGTTTTGTTTTTTAAGGCAAGGTCTTGCTATGCAATTCAGGCTAGCCTCAAACTCCTGGTGATCTTCCTTGCCTCAGCCTCCTGACAACTAGGATTACAAGAAAGCATCACTACATGCAGTTTTTGGTTTTTCATCTGTAAAATGGAGCTAGCAGCACCTGCCTCATAATGTGGTTGTGAGGATAAAATGACACTGCATATGTGAAGGGAAAAGTACAATGCCCAGCACAGAAAATGTGCTGTGTCAGCAGATGTATCATTTCTAAAATATAAATCTGAATGAAAAAGTTGAGATTCGAAACCAAAAGTCTCTTCAGTCCAAATGAGATAACCAAAGTAGGGAGACTAAATGGTTCCTCCTCAATCATTGTCAAATGATTTCTCTCTGAAAATAGGCAAATCAACTGATAGCGCTTCACTATATCCACCATACCTTGAGAAAGACCAAAGGATAACTTCAAGAAAATTTCTCCTGGAGGAGGAATGAGTCAGAGAAAGTGAACAATTTACTAAAAATAATTAAGATCTCCTTTACTATAAATGAGGCCCCCTGAAAATTGTCTCACAAATGGAGACAAAAAAAATCATATAAAGATGACAGATTTAAAACCATACAAACAAAAAGTTATACACCCAGAATGCCAGCAAAGTATATTAAGTTTTGCTTTTAAGTTTCTAGAACATTTGTTGAAATGAAGGGGGCGGGGGGAACAACTCCAGAAAATTAAGGGATGTTTATAATATTAAATGTTATGAAACAACATTTCCTTCAACTTAAAATATTAGGTAAAAAAACTTTCTCAAGCTTTCAGTAAATATTCAATAAACTGTCACTTAGTTAATTAAGCAAAAAGTAAAAAAAAAAAAAAAAAATTCTGTCCATTCACTTCCACCAAAACAGAAAACTGTCAGACAAGTGGCTTTCAGTATTACTGTGTTGAATACCTAGATTAGACTGACCACCCTTAAGATAGGCTTTGTGCACTTCAAAACTCAAACCAAGCCACACAGAGCAGCTGCTCACTGACCAACTGGTCTGCAGAATTCAGCAAGCAACAAAAGGTTACCTTGATTCAATAAGATAATCAGCACACATTCACCCACCCACCACCCAGCGTCAAACCATCTGCAAGGCGGCAGAGCCAAATGCCTGTAAAACAACTGGCAGTGTGCAGTCTCGTCCTTGTGTCCCTCATGTCAATGAAATTTCTTTCTCTTAGCAACAGCTAAAAAGAAGCTGCACTTTCAGAAAATCTCAAGATATCATGATCCAACAACTTGTTAGTAAGTTATTTTGAGTGCCACTGAGATTTCCAGGCCAGATGGGTAATATGTTTTATTCAACTGAGTCTTGTCCTGGGGGATAACAAAATGTGAGACAGACATGATCTGGATCTTTTCATTCTTCAAGAAGCAGAGCATCCTAAGGCCTTCCAAGTAACAGCAGGAACAAGGTAGCAGAGGAGAAAAAGAAAAGAAAGGGGGAAGGAAAAAACAGCAACTACAAGAGCCATTTCAAAGAGGAACTGACATCTGCTCTAAGCCAGGACAGCACTCAGCTAAGGATATATCTGACTGCAGTTATAAAAACAATCAAATGGTGATGACAACGACCACAATGACAATGTCAGTGACAGCAAGTCGACAAAATATGAAGAAGACATAATGGGCACTAGAAGCAAAATTCAATATGGAAGCTTTAGTTTCTTTGCAGCACCTCCCACTACTGCCTGATGCAGCCCTTCCCCAAGTGCAGGCTTCTGTAGCCAAGATGCCTTGGGAGGAGACTTGAGAAGGTGTGAGAAGGTCTGACTTAAGGGTGAAAAGGTTGTTCCCCTTAACATTTTCCTTCATCTCCTCCCACGAAGTCAGGAGAAAGCCTCAGTTTGGTGCTAATATGTCTGTAACACCTCTCTAATGCTCGCTAATCTTTTCTGAGAGCAAGCCCCTGGCTCGAAGTCTTGGCAGACAAAAATATCCAGCTACATTTTAATAAAATGTTTTAAATAACTTTTACAGTTATCTTCTATTTATAGCAAAGAATACCTCTTACAGTGATGACACAAACTCTTTTTCAGGAAACCTACTAAGTAAGGTAAGACAATGTAATTCTTAAATGAACATTTTAGTAACATTTATTTTTCTAAATGTCTTTCTTGAAAAAATGTCAAGCTGATGGAAAATCTGTAATATAACCAACACTGCACTGAGCTTCACCAATTATTCACATTATTGCCTCATTATCTCAATCTATACCTTAACTATCTATACTCATAGCCATATATTCAGTCTGTCTGTCTGTCTCTCTCTTTCTCCCTTCCCCTCCCCCCTCCCTCCCCTGCTTTGGTTTTTGCTGAATTATCTAAAAGTATACTGCAGACAGCATGGCACTTCAATATGAAATACTTTAGGAGACCCCTCCTAACTCATAACAGTATAATTCCTGTAATTATAATGGCATTGTCAGACTGAAGGACATTAACATTAATGCCACTAATGTCCCTGCATATTTAGATAACCTCAAATGAGCCCAAATATCCCCTCAAAACACTTTTCTTGGTGCTTTTTTTTTCCTTACATGACATTTAGTTGCTATGCCTTTTTCTAGGGCAATCTGAAAGAAAACACATAGCACATGAGTCGCAAGAATTGACAGTAACACGCACTGGCTTGAGAAACACTCAACTAATTCTTGGCTTGAAGTACTGGAATAGGAATAAGCAATCAAAATAGTAAACATGAAAAACTGCTGTAAAGCACTAAACCAGTGTTTACACTACACGAAACAATGAAAGAAAACCTTTAACACCTTTTTCCATATACAGCTCAGATTTTTTTTGTACAAAGTACATATCAGTTTTATAACTTCTTGAAAGTTAAAAAGACAAAAAACCTAAAAATTTAAAATTGTTCATATTCTCAATCGTACTCTGCTGCCAGAACATTTCAAAGACTATCATCAATCCATTAGGTATATGTGATTTCAATTTAACAATTTTTCTCCCAGGTCTGGGGACTAAACCCAGGACCTTTATATGGAGCTACATCCCCAGTCCTGTTGATTTTTATTTTGAGACTGGTTCACACTCAGTTGCCCAGAATGGACTGCAGCTTGTTAGCAACCCTCCTGCCTCAGCCTCCCATGCTGCTAGGATCATAGGCATGTACCATCATGCCTGTCTTTAAAATAGTGAGACATAGTAAGACCCTGTGCCTCAAAAAATTAAATTAAATTAAAATAAAATAATGATTTTTTAAAATGTAGCTTAGCTTTATACAAAATAGATTTGGATATATAGAAATATGCATTATAACATAAAATTCTTTGAGCTGTGCATGGTAGTACATACCTACAGCCCTAGCACTCTAGGAGGCTGAGGCAGGGGGATAGCAAGTTTGAGCCTCGCCTGGGCAATCTGTTGAAACCCTGTGTTAAAATAAAAATTTAAAAATCTTTTTAAAGGCAGGAGATATAGCTCAGGAAGACAGCCCTGGGTTCAATTCCCAGTACCACCAAATAAACCATAAACAAATGAATAAATCAATCCAAAATGAACAGACATGTTTCTAAAATATCCTGAATTTTTAAGTCATAACTTTTAAAATACATCAGGAAAATTTATTATTCAAAAGCACATCATTCATTAAACAAATATACCATGAAAACGTAGGATTCATATCAAGAAGGCAAGGATGGTTAAATATTAGGAAATCAGTTATTGTAATTACTCATGATCAAGAATAAAGGAAAAAGGGCCTGGGGTTTAGCTCAGCAGCACAAGTGCCTGCCTGGCGAGCGCAAGGTTGTGAGTTCAATCCCCAGTACCAAAAAAAAAAAAAAAAAAAAAAGAGGAAGAAGAAGAAGAAAGGAAAAAAACCCTGCCTATAAATTTTGAAAAAGACTTTCATAAAATTCCTATCTAATGAAATGTCTGTAACAATGATAAAAATGTTAGCTATTATCAAGTTTAATGAGGAAATACTGATATCCACTGTTACCAGTATTCTTTATTATTGAGTTATTAGCTGATAAAATTATACAAGAGATACACTCCCATGGGCGCATGGGAACAAAAAAAAAAATAGACTAGGAAGAAAGAACAAAGAATTCTAAATGAGAAGATGAGGCTGAGGGCAACACTACGGCAGCTCCCATGGACAGGATGCCGCTCCATGTGCCTCTGCTCCATGTGCCTCTGACACCGCTGCACAGTCTCCAGCTGCCTTGGGGAACAGGGAGTGTCACACTGCCAGGAAGTAGAAGAGGGTGATTCTAGGGACAACAACAAAGTTCCAGAGCTACCTTTTGCCTACTTTATGGTTGGCTTGGCACTATTGTTTGAATTACTAAACAAAAGCCAACAAGAAGAGGAAGTTGAAACTACCATTATTTGCAGATCATAGTATTGCATACCTGGAAACCCAAAGACATAAACCAGAATCATTACCAATAAAAAGTTTAAAATGGTGGCTGAGCACAAAATAACTATACAGAAATCAGTAACTTTCTTGTACTAAAAAAAAGCAGCCAATTACAAAATGTAATGGGAAGTGTCATACTCACAAATTAATTAAAGTTTAAACTGCCAGATGTGGTGGCACCTGTTTGTAGCCCCAGCACACAGGAGGCTGAGGCAGGAGGATCACCATGAGTTCAAGGCCAGCCTGGGCTACAAGGTCAGTTCAAGCCCCACCTGAACTGTTTAGTGAAATCTTGTCTCAAAAAGACCAAAAACAAAAAGAACCATAATAAGAAAAATCTAAGTAAAAGTGAAAAGATATATCTTTTCTTCAACCTAAGATTCAATGAGTATCATTCTTTCTAAATACTGAAATGTCAATAAAATTATCCACAAAAACTTTGGAGTACTAAATACTTCATTTGAAAGTCCATAAGGAAAATAAACAAGCATTATTAGTCATGAAGGTTCTGAAAAATAAAGCAATCACTTACCAAGAAATAAAACTGCCTATGAAGGTACAGTAACTGAAAAGAGATCAATGAAGGTGGGTGTGGGGAACTCAGCCAAGAATTCCAAACATAAAAACCAAAATCTTGTTGAAATATCACCACTGCATTATTAGCTTTCTAAATTCAAACTTTTAAATCAATCTGTCTTTCTTTTTTTGAGACAGGGTCTCACTATGCAGTACAGGTTGGCCTCAAACTCAGATCCTCCACCTCAGCCACCACGTGCTGTCTATCACCATGGCAGCTAAATTCACATCTCTAAAACTTAAGTTTTACACTTAACAAGGCCCTGGTCACTAGGTTCAAGCATTATTTTTTTTTCAAATGCAACTAACAACATTAAACATTAACAAAAGGGCCTCAAACTATATCCAGTATTACATCTACAGAAGTTTAGAAGCAGGGGACAGAGACCTGAAAGTCTTGTCACTGCATTTACAGAAGGAAATGATACTAAGCTGCCATCCACCATGGGACACAGCTCCTTAAACCTTTACTCACAGCATGACACCCACCACACTATAGCTGCCCTGATGTAGTCAACTCCATTCTGGTCTTACAAAACACTCATCCCTACAAAACATCCTACAAAGGATTTCTAGATTGTGTACTCAGGAAGGTTAAGGCAAGAAGACTACACGTTTGAGGCCAGCCTGGGCAGCTATCATGGCTAGTCTGCTATGGCTATTATGTACATGAGCCCCCAAAGTCTTATTTGGTCACAGGTGTTTCCAAAGTAGCTGGATTCAGGGTGTGTGAATGTAGATTAAGGGTGTGATATGCTGGCATTAAGGGTGTGAATAATGGAAGCTCTACCCTGGCTTTGGGTAGCACCTATCAATAGGGTTGTGGCCTGGGATGAAATATACAGGGACAGAAAGAAGGCAGGCTTGCTTCTGCTGCTTGCTGCCTTGAACTGTTTCTCCTCTGAGATACCCCAGATGAGGGGGTGGGGAGGCAGGTTGGGGATGTAGCTCACAGTGAGGGCCCTGGGATCAATCCCTAGGATTCTCCCTAAGACTTTTTTACCTTTAAAATCCAAATTCAATTTGTAACTTATTTAGCTGTATGATTTGCATTTGTAAAAACATCTTAATAACCAATATAAAAAATTAACTTCCCTGTTTATCATACTAAAGATTAAACCCAAGGACTCATGCACACCAGGCAAGCCCTATACCGTCAGGCTACAACTCCAACCTTAGCCTGCCTTCTTGTACTATATCGTGTCCCAAACACAAAACCAGGCTTTCACTTATCTTGTTATAACTATATTTAGAAAAATGTTCATATCAGAACTTATAAGTAACAATCCTACTATTAAAAGATCATGAAAGGATATCTTACTTTCAGAATTTGCCCAAAAGAACAATATTTAAACACCAAATGGAGAAGCCATTCCAAGACAGGAATGTAGCTCAGTAGTAAAGTGCTTTCCCAGCATGGATAAGGCCCTACATTCACTTCCCAGCACCAACAAGAAAAAAGGGAAAACAAAAAAGGACTTCCATAGTGGTGGAGTATGGACCTCCAAAGATATGCACTCTATAAAAGAAACAAGAACACTGGCAAAAAAATCTATCATGATACATGGCTCAATTTATCAAAAAAAAAAAGAATTATAAAATATTTGCATAGTTGGCAAGAAAGTCTCAAAATACATAAAGAAAAAGTGACACTCCTGAAAGAAAAAATAAATGGGCAATTCAATAGTAATCAACATCTTCAACACTCCACTTTCATTAATAGGTTTCTACCAAGCCAAGCTCAGTAAGGTAACAGAAATCCTGAACTAATGACAAACCAAACAGACCCAACAGACACTCATATTAACACTCCACTCAACAACAGAGTGTATATTCTCAACACACATGGAACATTGTTTAGGAAAGACCATTTTAAGCTATAAAACCAGCCTTAATTAATGTAGACAGCTTGGGAACCGTGTGTGTGTGTGTGTGTGTGTGTGTGTGTGTGTGTGTGTGTGTGTTTTGAGATGGGGCCTCTTTGTGTATTCCAGGCAGTACTTGAACTTTATACAATGCAGACTGACCTCAAACTCCTGCCTCAGCCTCCCACTATGATGACCACAACAAAATAAAAATTGACAGCAGGCGCCAGGGATGCAGCTCAATGGCACAGAGCCTGCCTGGCAAGCACAAGGCCTTGAGTTCAATTCCTGGTACACATACATACATACATGCATGCATACACACACACACACACACAGAGAGAGAGAGAGAGAGAGAGAGAGAGAGAGAGAGAGAGAGAGAGAGAGAAACAGCAGAGGTAAATTTAGGAGATTCACAACCCAGGATAAATCTTGGCGCAATACTGGGTGAGAAGTAAAACAGTTGGACTCCAGATGGCACAGCAGGGTCACAGTCTGATGGGGAGAGCTCACTTCACACCCGGCAAGAAGGCCACTCTGCCAAATGTCACACTTAATACACCAAGGGTCTCTGTCAAATAGACTTTTACGCTACTAGAGCCAATATCTAATCGGTTACAATAACCCTTTTCTATATCCATGAGGAGTCAGTCAAAGCCAGGCTAACACACAAAGCCAGATGCCTGTCTAGAGGGCTCTAGCTTTCAGGAGCAAGTAATTCAGGGACCTCTGCATTCTAGAAAGTGGGGACCAGGAGCACTGCACAGTGTAGGCCGCTGGCCTCTGCCGCCTCCCTACACCCTACAACAAAGCCGGACACTGCCACAGGTAACATATGAGACTAAGTGAAATAAGTGGGAAAATAAATGAATTAAAACCTCAAGAGCTGGATGTCAGGCTCAGCAGCAAAGCATTTGCTCAGGATGTGAGGCCCTGGGTTCCATCCCCAACATCACAAAAAATACAAGTTCAGATGCAAAAGTAAAGAGACTTAAATTTCTGATTGATAAGTCATGTAATTTTTTGAAGCATCATAAATTAGTAGGAAAAGAATTTTAATAAATTTTAATAAATGATCCTGACTATAATATCAGCTATTTTATGAGCTTCTATGTAACCAATTATAGAGCACTTGGTTGTGTGCATAAGGCCCTGGGTTCCATTCCCAGCACTGAAGAAAAAAACAGAAAGATACATTCCAACATTCACCAAAATAAAAAACTGAATGCACTTTGTAGGATCTAAGCACATAACAAAAGACAAACAAAAAAGTAGAAAGATAAGAAAAGATTAGAAATCAAGTAGATATATCCAAAATTCCTTTATCCACTGCCAGAGAATATAAATTAATAAAGACATACAATGTTTTAACAACACATTTCAAAGGCTTTAGAAAAAGAATTCATTGTCATAACCCAGGAATGTACTCCTTCTAATAATCTCTTCTATGAGAAATAATTACCTACACATAAATTTTATTTAGTACAATCTCAGCCCTCAGGAGGCTAAGGGAGTAGGTTTGCCTTAAGTTTCAGGTCAGCCTAGTGAGTTCAAGGTCAACCTGAACTACAGTGAGAGATCCTGTCTCCCTCACCAAAACATAAAAAAAATTAAGAAGGAAATTATTTGGTAACAACAAAAGAATCAGAAACATCCCAAATGTTGAAAAATAAAGATGTAAGAAATACCATTTGGCGTTTAAAAGCCACACTCCAAACAATAATCAAGAACACAAGAATTAGGAGTGATGGCTGTAATCCTTACGACTCAGGAAGATGAAGAAGTAGGATCAAAAATTAGAGGCCAGTTTGGGCAAATTAGGGAGGTTCCATTTCAAAAAGGAAAAAAAAATTAAAAAGAGAAAGACTTTCTATGATAAAAATTACAGTCCCATGGAAAAGATCAAAAAGGACATCAGAAAATGAAAAGGTAAAGTTATATCATACACAGGTACAAATTCTCTATGATGAATGTGATCATTCTGTTTATCTAAAATGTACCAATAAAATTTAAATAAATAAGTAAATAAAGGAAAAATGGCCAGACAGGGCAGCAAATGCCTGTGATCCTAGTACTCAGGCTGAGTTCAGAGAATTATTGCAAGTTTGAGGCCAGCCTGGGCTACAAAATGAACTCAGGATCAGCCTGAATGGCACAGTAAAATCCTGTCTCAAAAAAATAGATAAATGATTAAATCTCTATGATGAATATGATCTTTTTGTATGTCTCAGTTGTATCAATAAAGTTAATTTTTAAAAATAAAAATAATGCCTGTAATTGCAGCACTCAAGAGGCTGAAGCAGGAGGATCATTGCAAATTCAAAACCAGCCTGGGCTACAAAGTGAGTTCAAGGTCAGCCTGAACTGCATAGTGAGACTCTGCCTCAAAACATAAATAAATAAATAAATAAATAAATAAATAAATAAATAAATAAATAATACAAAGAAAAAGAAAACAAGGTGGAAAGATATTCCCTGCCCCTGAATAGGCAGAACCAATACAACCAAAATGGCTATACTTTCAAAACTGTGAAAATGGCCCACTGGAAAGCTAGCATTTGAAGCTAAGCATTCTGACTATGCTCGCTCACAAGATAGCTTTAGAATGATGTTGACAATTCTTTCAGCAAGATGCCTTTAAGATTGTTTCACCCCATAAACAGATCTTGTTTGCTCATATACAAGAGAAAGGAAAGCCCAGACCATAGCCTCCCTGAACTTTTTTTGGGGGGTATGGGGTACAGTACTAGGGGACTGAACCCAGAAACTCTCACTGACTGAGCTACATCTCCTGTTTTTTGTGTTTTTTTTAAACAAGGCCACAACAAGTTGCAGACTGTCCTGGAACTGGGATTCTTACACCTCAGCCATCCACGTAGCTGAGATTACAGGCATGGGCCACTGCATACTGACACCCTTTCCTGATTACTGGGACAAAGTACCCCACACAAACAAATTAAAGAAAGACAAGTCTTTAGTTCATGGTTTCGGCCCATGTTCAACTGGCTTCAAGGGAGAAACAGGATGCTGAGAGGCATGGGGGAACACAAGGTGCTCAACCCAAGGTGGCCAGGAAGTAGAGAAAAAAGGAGCCAGGGACAAGAACACACCCTTCCAGGTCACATTTCAATGAGCCACCTCCAACTAGGCCCCATCTCCTAAAAGCACACTCAGCTCCTGAACTTCTAAGTAGACGAATCCATTGATGAGCATAGCCCAGAACGAGTAGAGCAGAGCATAGCCGCCCAGTATGTGAGTTTCAAGAAGCATTTTAAGATCTCAACTTAGGGACCTTGGACAAGTTCTAATGCCTGGCTCCCACTCCCAACATTCACATTTAACCAGCATAGGGTATGACCTGGACACCTCTAATTTTTCTCACTCTACAAGTGATTCTATGTGCAATAAATGTTGGGAGCCACTGGCCAAGGCCAAGTGACCTGCAGAAGGACTGACTACACGGGCGAGAGGCTCTGGAAAAATACTCATAAACATTTAAACCCAGTTTTGCATACAATCTGAGGAGTCTATGAACCTCCTCTACAGGGATGCCTGGACCTTAAACTTTAAACTTCCAAAACGCTCAACTTCACAAACATCTTACAACCCTAATATTTTACCCTATATTTCAAGTTATCATCATACAATAGCTTTATTAAAATTGTTCATCCAAAATCAAAGATTTCTTAACACATGGACAACTTCCGTGAGGAAAAAGAGAGAAGGGAGCCCATCACCAAAACATCATGGGAAACTATAGGTTAAGCAAATTACGTATCTTGTAACTTCCCAGGGACTTTAAATTTCAGATTAGCAGCATCATCAATACCTTGAGTAATTCTTTCTTCACCATAGTATCATGTAGGAAAAGCCACCTTAAATGCTGGCAAACTACACATTTTAACACTTTTCAGTGACATGGATTATAAACACTGAAGAGGTACTCGGAGCCTTGGCATGGTGGCAAACACCTACAATCCCAGGGCTGTGGGAGGCAGGAGAATTCCAAGTTTGATTCCAGCCTGGACAACTTAGTGAACTGGCAAGACCTGGTCTCAAAAAGACAAGAGGGGGGAGAGAAAAAAAAAAGCAGAGGATGTAGCTCAGCGTGAAGGCCCTGGGTTCAATCCCAGGTACGATGCAAATAAATAAATAAACAAATGCATCTGGATCAAAAACCTAGTATGAAAATGAGAGGCAGTATAATACAACCCTGAACCCTAGTCACCTGGTTTTAAATTTGAGATCTATCCCATAACAGCCTTGCGACTCTGAGCACATGCATTACCTAATGTGCCTGTTGCGAACTAACAATGAAAAGCAGCACTACCTAACAGACAAGTTATTACATGGAGGACATTTAAAGTAGTCCCCTCCTCAAATTAAAGCATTATATAAATACTGGCTATTACTCATTCTTTAAAGAAAATTTCAATCATACTTACAATGAAGATCATTCCACTGGTTATTTGAGAATGTATGTCTTGGCATATTTTTCTCAACTGCTTAAATTACCATTTGAATACGGTTTACTTTTTAACTTTCACAGTGCCTTGTATAGTACTTTATACATTATAGTAACTCCTCAGGTATGTGTTGATTTCACCCAAGTACAGGTGCCAAGGGTGATAAAACAACTATTCCACAGGCAGCCCATGTGCCAAAGCTAACGACAGCTCCAGTCACTTCTTTGGTCTCTTTCTTTGCCTGTAAAAATTCAGTTAATAACAGAACTTATCTTCTCAGAGTTCACATAAAACTATTTTTGTATATTTTAAAACACTGCATGATGTACAGTAAGCATTATATGCTTCATATAAATAACTTCATGCATGTTTTCTATAGAGCCTTAAGATATAATATGAACTTCACACACTTCACAAGGCACAGATACATGTTTTAAGTATTTAAGTATTTGCATTTGTTGTGTGCTATGCACTAAGTGGAGAATTTAAATGACTTCAGATATAAAGCATGGGTTTCAGGAATCAAGGCAATTTCCAGACAGGTCAGTCAGTATACCTAAAAAGCTGGGCTGGGAACATGGTGGCATATCCCACTAATTTCAGCACTTGGGAGGCTGAGGCAGAAAGATCACCTCGAGTTCAAGGTCAGCCTGGACTATACACTGATGAGTTCAAAGCCAGCCTAAACTACAGAATAGGATCCCATCAAGAAAATAAATAAGATATATATATATATATATATATATATATATATATATATATATATATATATGAAAAATGTAGTACTCTAGCAAGGCTTCTATAGGGAAGCTGAAGCAGAAAGATTACTAGTTTTGGGGTAAGCCTGGGCAATTTAAGAGTATTTCAAAACAAAAAATAAAGGGCTAGGGATGTAACTCAGCACCAAGCCAAGTTCAATCCTCAGTACATACATGTGTGCATGTGTTTTCTCAACATTAGCTATTTATTTCATTTTATTTTGCAATTGTTAGAAGCTAGAAAAATACATACAATTTGCACCTGATCCAACATTCTCCAAATTTCCCAAAGGCTTCTGTTCATCACTAACAAGATTTATTGCTAACCAACATGCCATGTTAAATTGAAATCAAGATATTACACAATTTTCCAATAAAGAAGAGATTTTCTAAGTTGGTATAAGTGCTTTGTGAGGATGTAGTTGTTGGCATCTTGCTGGATTTCAGTAGCTGATGGAAAATGAGGTAAATTGGAAGGTTTACAGAAGGTCAGAGCTCATCAATTGGAAAGATCATCTGTTTTATCAGGTCTAGAACGCACATTTATGGACTGGTAACTATAGTTATTCTTTAATGACTGGAACAAATGGTGTTTTCAAAGCATTCCAACTGACTGCAGCTACTGTGATTCTGCTAAAACACTAGTAAACAAACGAAAATAAATGATTCTAGAGGATCTCTAACTTAATTTTATATTTCTTTTTGTGAAACTTTTCCTAAGAACTGAAAAAATAGGGGCCAGGGATTTAGCTCAGCGGCATAAACGCCTGCCTTGCAAGTGCGTGGTCGTGAGTTCAATCCCCGGGACCACCAAAAAAAAAAAAAAACTGAAAAAATATATCCATCCACCTGTGTGTTATTTTTCTTTTTTAACTGAGTCAGCTTCTTTTTAAATCTACTTAAGAGTTATCTCATTAAGGATTTATAATTAAAATAAGATGTAATCCCAGCACTTGGAAGGCTAAGGCAAGCAGAACTGTTGCAAGTTCCACACCAGTCTGGGCTACAAAGTGAGCACAAGGCCAGCCTGAACTGCATAGTAAGACCTTGTCTCAAAAAAGACAAAAAAATAAAATAAGACAAAATTATTCAGATGTTAGTCTTTAAAGTGTCACTAAGTTGCCTTATGTATTTGGGGCGGGGGTGAGACAGGGTCTCACTATGTAGTTCAGGCTGGCCTTGAACTCATTATGCATCTTAAACTAGCCTCAGCTCCCAATCCACCTGCATCAGTCTTCTGAGTGCTGGGATTGGGAGCATAGGCCACCACCCTCTGCAAGGACTTTGGCATAGAAAGTTTAACTGGACTCATGGACTCATCAGGTGAGCCCGATTTAATCATAGGACTCCTTCAAAAGGTAGGAGGAGCCTATCCAGGATGCCACAAGAGGGAGAGGACACTGAGGAGGAATGGTCAGAGACGCAAAATTACTGGCCTCACAGATGGAAGAAGGTGACCTTGACTTAAAGCATGAAGGCAGCTCCTAAAGATGGAAAAATCCAAGAAACATATTCTCCTAGAACTTCCAGCAAAGAAATCTGCAGTCACCTTGATTTTAAACCCATGGGGCTCACTGCACTTCTTACCAACAGAACTGTAATATAATAAATTTGTGTTACTTTAAATTATTAAGTGTGATTTGTTACAGAAGCAACAGAAAACTAATATTCACAGGGTAAAGGTTAATTTGTTAATTACATGATCTGGTCTGTATTGATTACTTATTATAAAATTAAAATGTGCTTTTTATAAAAAACAATCTAAAAATAAATAAAAATTAAATTTAAAAATTTTTTTAAAAGATCTGCCAGACCAAATGATCAGATAAACACCATTGGTAACAACAACCTGAAATTATTTATTTCCTGATATAAAAGGAAATAAACATCCCCATGCATATAGCAAGTTTGTTTTGTTTTATGAGACATCTCACTCTATAGTTCAGGCTGATCTTGAACTCCCTGTGTAGCCCAGGTTAGCCTTGAATTTGAGGCAATCCTTCTGCCTCAGCCCTTTGACTGCTGGGATTATAGGTATGTACTATGCTGCCCGGCCCCTACTCATTTCTTGAACTCATCATTCCCCTTTATGGTAGGAGAGGGCGAGGAATCATGCACAACAATCAGGACTGGCTACATCGCATCCAAACCTACTAGAGAAAGTGTCCAGTGGTGCCTATGACTCGGGCCCACATTGCTCTGAATGTCATAGGTCGCCAAAGGCAAGACAGCTCCTTCCCAGAGACTTCCTTACCTGAAATGGCAGCTGACTTGACATCAAAGAGCACGAAGCCCATTGCCTTCCCTCGAACTGGGGAAGAGTCCCTGAGATCTCAATGAGCATTTTTGAAATATGTTTTTCCTGAATGTTAAGATTTTTCAAAGAAAATGAAACAAAAGTGAAGGGAGTATATAGGACAGAGAGAGGAAGGATTAACAACAAAAGTCCTCCCTGATGAGGAACAAGAGCTGTTATGTTTGTATACCTACAAAAATAATGAGGAACAAATATTGAAGTTGTAAATAAAATTAAGTTCCTTTTCTGAAAGCCTCTCTAGTTACAGACAGGAAAAGGCCAAGCATGGTTTCAATGTATACCTATGCTGTTTCTAATAGAAAAGATAATCAAGCCAAAACAAACATCTGTTAACCAGTTAGGTTAGCTAATGAAACAAAATTGCAGCTGGTTTATCAAAGATCAAAAGTGAAGGAAATTAGAGAAAGGATGTAGGAACAAAGCTGGTTTCTAAAAATTAGTGGCTGAAGATTTTAAACCCACTTGTCAAATTAACAAATCCTTCCTGGATTTTACATAGACAACTGATTATTATTTATTTTGTATGTTTGTAAAGACCAGCCTCACAGTTTAGATCTTTATCACTAATTCTAAGGCTTTACCTATATTGTTCACTTGGTGGATTTCTCAAAACACTACCTTTCATAAAACAAAACAATAACAAAAAGCTGTAGTCTACATTGTATTCAAATAATTAAAAGGTTCACTCATATAAAGAAAAACAATAAAATGCGTCCACCACTCCTGGAAACTACCCTGTTAAAGTGGTCTCAAGCACAAGCATTAACAGACACACTTAGCATTTCACAATATGCACAACAAGCCTCTTTTCCTAACATGTCCAAACTTTCCATCACCACACCTCAAGACAGTGAGATAGGCACCTACACATAAGTAAAAGCACTCTTCCCTCATGGCCTTGCTAATTCAAAATGCCACCAGAAAAATGACATCAATGACTCAGGTGCTGACTTGAATTTAGTAAGCTAAGTGATATTTTCATACTTAGAAACATTAAGAGATGGGAGAGACAAATATCCAAGAGTCAGATTCACATTTTAAATGCTGGTGTGAAGCCAGGTGGGGTGGTACACACCTGCAATCCCAGCACTCAGGAGGCTGAAGGAGGATCACTGAGAGTTCAAGACCACCCTGGGCTACATAATTAGTTCAAGGTCAGCCTGGACTACAGAGCAAGACCCTGTCTCAAAAAAAAAAAAACACAATACAAAATAAAATTTTAAAAAAATTTAAATGCTGGTGTGGCAAGAGAACTTTAACCAAATCTAGCATAGTTTAATGTACAGAAGAAAGAAAATGAAGTTTATAAACAAAAACAAGTCATAAATTTTATAATTGAAATATCCTATTGCAATCATAAAACAATCACATTTCCTGTATATGAAGAATAACATACAAAGATAAAATACAGAAAAAGACTATAAACCTACATTGAGAAACATTTAATATGTATTATTTGTTACAGTTTGGAGGGAAAAGATAAAATCTTTCCCCTTCAAGGGACAATCAGAATAAATCAGCAAACAGCACTTCATTGTTAAATAACTTCGAAGTGATAAAATACTGATTTTTCTTAGCACTAAAAGCTATCACAGACAGGCATGGTATGGTGACACATGCCACCACTCCCAACACTCAGAAGGTTGAGGCAGGAGGAACAATAAGTATTTAAAGCCAGCCTGGGCTACATAGTGAGTTCAAGGTCGGCCTGAACTACAGTGCAAGACCTTGTCTCAAAAAACAAACAAAAAATTAATACAGGGCCAGGGGTATAGTTCAGAGACAATTCCCCTAGGACTGAGGGACTCTGCCAAATCACAGAACATGGTGGACTAGCGAACACTCCTGCACCTAAGGCCCTGAGTTCAATCTGTAGCACCGCTAAAGAAAAAGAAAATATCACAACATAGCTATTATAAGCCAAATGAGTACATGGAATACAGGGGCAAATTTCTGGAAGCTATTGATACCAAGAGTATCAAAAATATCTAAGATCTACTAAGTTTAAAAGAATACTTAACATTCACTTAAACTATCAAATATCTTGACACAATGTTTCTACTTTACCTGAAATCTGTTTCCTGGGAAGTCTAGACAAGTCTTATCTTGATAACAGCACAGAAGTGGAGCAAGCAGTCCAGCTTCCATGCAGGGGAAACCTCAGCCACTATTTCATCTTCTCTGACCCAACCAGCTAGCTGGAGACAGTCCTAGTGCTCTCCACAATGCCTCAGCAGCTGGGACTACCTGCTCACAAAAGCGGCCCTCACACGCCTCGCACTTCTGAAGGACTTCTGTGGCTTAATTACAAGAACAACATGAACTGTAATTTTTCCCTCCCTGACCCAAGAACAGCAAGTATTTTTGATCTACCTAGTCTTTCATATTATAATAGGCTTTACTTTGACTTTAGTGATTCTAAAACTGACTTTTATCCACACCTGTTCCAAATTCCAGGTTATTTTGAAAAGCATATTTTTATAATACTATTTAGGGCTTGATCCAACTTTTAGCTGGACATGCAAAATCAAGCATTGAGATGTGACATCTTCAGTACAAAGGACACCAATTCAAGGGTACAGGAAGATCAATAGAGGGGACAATGCCTGAGTTCTTTATAATGAACACATAATAAATACATACATCTCTGCCTAAAAGATCCAGAGTTGTCTGAGGCCACAGATGATTCCCCTAGGACTGAGGGACTCCACCACATCGCAGAACATGGTGGAGTAGTGAACAGTCCTGCACAAAGTACACACTACTGGAAAAGTTCCAAAAACACGTGACAAGGGTCTACTCTAAAGCAGGAATGCCACTGGGACTGGAGAAAAGGACAGAGTAGAAAAACGCTGAAGAAAGAAATAGTCTACAAATAAAGTTCTCAATGGCACTTACACAACCCAATAAACTGATGAAGGATGTCCATGATCATCCACTGACAGAAATACTTCATAAAATACTACCAGAAATGCCGATAAAAAGAGGCGAGGGACAGAAAAAATAAACACCTGAGTAAATCAAGGCCACAAGTGATTATTAACATTGTTTTTTAATCAATAGTATCACTGTGTTTATTATTGTTTGACTATTTTTGCAAGCTAATTTTTTTTTTTTTTTGGCAGCACTAGAAATGGAACCCAGGGCCTTGCACACACTTGAGCAACAGGCTCTACCATTTGTCCCACATCAGCTAAGACTACAACCCAAGAGCTTTTGTGAGACTCAAGGACACCTATTTCATGTCTTTAAGAGAAAAACATCAAATTTCTATTTGATACTAGAGAGGCCCCACATTCCAAAAATACCAGCTTAGAATGAGAGGTTCCTACACTGGAAATATACCAAGATGTGATACTTAATGAATTTTAGGAAGATATTCTCGATTTTTAAAAATCTGTTTAAAATTGAACTAAACCGATTTTATAAGAACGCTAAAGCCCAAATGTTCAAATGGAATCTTACTGCTACAAAGTATGTGATAACTGAAATCTCTCTTAAAATATTTGACTTTCAAAAGTCCTCATAATCTGACCTAATTGAGCTTTCCCACTTTTAATGAGAAACATGAATACTATCCTTTAGGAGTTACCTCACCAAGTCAAAGATAAAGTTTTATCTTCAGTGGTTTAATTCATTTCCATATCATCTCACTAGAAAGAGCTTACTTAAATAAATACAAAGAATTTATGCTAAGGAGCCAAAGAAGTAATACCCAATTTGAATTTTAGACTATCTGAAGATGTGCAATTACATTTTGGAAAGAAGGGTTCTATTTTAACTTTCATTGTATTCCTCCGAGCAGTCATGAGTTGGAATGATGATGATGTTAAATCTAATTAGACAGAGATTTACTACTTGCCCTACTGCATTCCTATCTTGCTAATATTATAAACAGTACCTGCTTTTAAAACTGTAATAAGCTCATTGTGACCAAGTTTAAAATGCTGGAATTGTTTGTTGGGGGAACTGCTCTGAACCATTTAAGGAACTGCAGATGAAACTTTTACTGCACACTCAAAGCCACCCTTGTGGGCCAGCAGACTGCCCCACAGAAACAGCTGCGGAGCCGTCCTGTTCTGGAATCTTTGCTTCCTGACCTACCAGCTCTCCAACTACACTTAGGGAAATTGTTTAAACTTTAGGCCTCAATGTTTAATCTGTAAAACAAAGATAATAATCGGCCTCCCTCGCAGTTACTGTGATGAGCCAAAGAGATAATAAGTGTAAAGCACTTGGAATAGTGTCAGCAGGAACACTTAAAAACATTAGCTTTTGGGTGATTACACACCTGTAATCTCAGCACTCAGGAGGCTGAGGCAGGAGGATCATGTGAATTCAAGGCTAGCCTAAGCAACATAGTGAGTTCAAGGTCAGACCTTGTATCAAAACAAAAAAAAAATTATTTATCATTTTTACCATTTTCTTTTCTTTTACAAGTAAATGCAGCAGCTGTTCAGCAAAAGTAACCAGATTAACAGCTTTTCTCTATCTCTGAACACTTGCCATTTATATCATAACTTTCCTCCCACAATGCAAACAATAACTTCTAGCATAGCAAGAATAGCAACAATCTCAAATATTAAAAGTCCTGTAAATAATAACTTCTAGCACATCAAGAATAGCACAATCTCAAAAAAGTCCTAGAACACAAAACTAGTTTAGTCAATATGCATACAGGTCCAAATTCAGCAAACCAAGCAAGAATAATCAAAAGTAAATAATTAGCATATTATGACTTTAATATGAGAAACAATTTCTAAGCTACAAAAAATATGCACATTGTCAGGTGCAGTGACACATTCCTACAATCCAACAACTCAGGAGGCTAAGGCCAGAGGATCCCAAGTTTAAACGTCCAGACTGGTAAATTTGGGGGTGGGGTACTGCAAATCGAACTCATGAACCCACACTTGCCAGGCAGGCGCTGTGCCACTGAGCTATATCCCCAGACCAAGACTGGGTAATTTAGCAAGCCCGTCTCAAAACAAACAGCAAAAAAGGGGCTGGTGACAAGAAGGTTCTGTCTATTTTCCTAGCATTCTGAGGCTGAGGCAGAAGGCTGCAGGTTCAAGGACATCTTGGGCTACACAAGTTCAAAGCCAGCCTGGGTTAAATAGTGAGACCCTGTCACACACACACACACAAAGCTGGGCATGGGGGCACACAAACTGTAATCCCAGCACTCCAGAGGCTGAGACAGGAGAATCATTGCTGGTTTGAGACCAGCCTGGGCTACAAAGTTAGCCCAAGGCCAGCCTGAACCACATAGCAAGACCCTGTGTCAAACACACACACACACACACACACACACAGCAAGACCCTGTGTCAAACACACACACACAGCAAGACCCTGTGTCAAACACACACACACACACACACAGCAAGACCCTGTGTCACACACACACACACACACACACACACACACACACACACACACACACACGGCATGGTGCATGCCTGTGATCCCAGCACTCAGGAGACCAAAACAGGAAAACAGCTGAAGTTCAAGGCCAGTTTGAATTACATAGTAAATTCTAAGCCAGCCTTAACTACTAATGAAATAAAAACAAACAAACAAAAAACAGCTGAGCATGGTGGCACACACCTGAAATCCCAACGCTTTGAGAAGCTGAGGCAAAAAGATCAAAAGTTCAAGCCTGGCGCGGGCAATTTAGCAAGACTGTCTCAAAATGAAAAATAAAAAGGGTAGGGATATTTCTGTGTAAAGGCCCCGGGTTCAATCCCCACAGTATCACAAAAAAAGGAAAAGGTGGAAATAAGTGCTAGGGATATAGCTCAGTACTTTCTGGGTTCAATCTCCACTACCACGAAAAAATAAAAAATTCACATTGCCTAAAGGATATTTTAGATCCTTTTTAATAATCTGATAAAGCTATAAATCTTGACCTAGAAAACATAGAGGCACTCACCTGACTTCACATTCACTTTCAGGGGATTTATGGGCCACCTACCCAAGTTCACTCAGATTCCAGGTTAAGAATTTCTATTACATTTACTTAGTGGATGTCCATGGTTTTATAAACCACTTACTTGTTTGGATTGCTTTGGTTTGGTTGAGACAAAGTCTCACTATACAACCTAGGCTGGCCTTGAACTTGTGATCCTTCTACCTCAGCCTCCCAAAATTACTACTTTTAATCTCAGATAGCATTATGTTAATGCTGTAATCAAATTTTTCAAGGTAAAAATGCTGTTATGTACAATAAAAGCAGATTGCCAAGTTGGCTTGAACTGACTTTTATTTTTACTTGTTCTTTTTAAACAATTATAATTACTCAATATAACCTCAAAATTACGTACAGTAAAACTTCTAGGAGGCATTTTCTCAGCTTCTCTTATTAAATGATGGTGCTAACTGGACACTTTAAAGAATCAGCATCATAAAAAAAGCAGTTGCAATTGCATGCTAAGCAGTAAATTACTCTGTTCTCAATCCTAGACACTTTCAGACATGAATTTTCCTTCAGACTAAAAATAGTCTGTACAGACACTGCCTGAAAAAAATATGGTAAGGTTGGCAAGAAGTGACAGACAAGGGTAGAGAGGATAGGAAGGGCACTATAGAAAATTCATAGTGACTCTTCTATCACAAGTGAAAATATTCCTAGTATCACAAAATCATTAAAACATAACACTAATTAGAGCCAGGCATGATGTCACACACCTGTAATCCCAGCACTTGGAAGGCTGAGGCAGAAAGATCACTGGGAGTTCCAAACCAGCCTGGGCTATAATGAGCTCAAGGCCAACCTGAACTGCATAGTGAGACCCTGTCTCAAAAAGACAAAACAAAAGAAAACAAAACAAACACTAAATTGGTTGAACTTCCTCAATGAGTCCACAAACTGGATAATTATAAAGCACTGGCATACCTTAGAATAATATATTTTAAAACAAAGATTATCCATACTTAACAAGAAATGGCTCTATATTTCCTTGGGGTAGATAATAAACTTTTATAAAACTATTTAAAGAAAAGCAATGGTGCCTAACATGGCTGTGTGAGACACCAGAATTAGGATATAATTCATTTTCTGTTTTTTAAAATAAATGTTATTAAGAAGAAATTTCACAGATTTACCTATTTCTTTATGCTTGCATTCTCCCACAAGGAACTGGGCACTCCTTACACAAACACAACAATCATCAACAGATGGTAAAACAAATGTTGTTAAACACTGAGATACAAATGCAGCTAAAGAAGAAACTCTATGCTTTAGATTAGTCTGTGCAGAGGCAAGCCACCTCATCCTGCGTGGTATCTAGAGCCAGGCCTTTCTACCTGAAGCTTGGAGGACCAAAACAGAGCCCAACTCAGGGTGCGTGGTTTCCAAAGAAGCACAGCTTTTCCTAACACTTGTGTTCAATCCTTTCTAAAACTGTCAGTGGATGACAGAAGCACTTTTTCTACAACAGTTTAAATGTTTAAATGTCTAAGTGGTTTACAAGATGATAAATTAACTGGTATCACTGTACGCATTGCCTGAAGGACACAGCCCAAAGCTGGAGGGGCTGGATTATGAACAACTCACTGCTGGTAGCTGTGAGACAAAAGAAAACCCCTACTCCAAAAAAGAAAAGAAAAGAAAAGAAAAGAAAAGAAAAGAAAAGAAAAGAAAAGAAAAGAAAAGAAAAGAAAAGGGGAGGGGAGGAAGAAAAGAGAAAAGAGAAAAAAAAGAGGAAAGGAAAGGAAAAGGAAAAGGAAAAGGAAAAGGGAAAGGGAAAGGAAAGAACAAGAAAAAGAAAAGTGCCTGCTAAAGAAATGAGGGAGGGCT
>PVLA01012211.1:0-46449 GCA_004027455.1 Hydrochoerus hydrochaeris | reverse complement strand
TCCCTTCCCTGTCAATCATCGCCCCCCGGGACTCAGCGCCCCCTGCAGGCCTCTCCCCTTCTTCTGAGCTCAACATCTCGCCAGGACTCTTTCGCCTCCAAAACTCCTATACGCCTCCCCTTCCACCTCCCCCTACTTTTCCTCACTCCCGCTTCCACTGTCCTTCCCCAACTCCCACTCCCCGTCCCCAACTCCCACTCTCGTCCCCCCGCCCCCACTTTCCCACCTCATCTCCCAGCCCCGCCCAATTTCTCGCCCTGCGCCTGCGCACTGTGCTCACCCTTGCAGAGGCAGCAGCGGCGGCGACTGCAGCACGAGGTGCGGAGGCGGAGGCCATGGGGGACGTGTGGGTGGGTGCCAGGCCTCGCCTCCCACAGTGAGGGAGCCCGCCCGGGAGGTGGACTCTGCATTTCCCCACCTGCGCAGGGTATTCCTGTGCGTAGGCAGAGAGGGGAGCAGCCCGTTTACGGGGAGGCAACGGAGCAAAAGTGCGCGGGGGCCGCAGCTGGGCCGCGTGGGGGTGTGCCGCCGGCCCCCAGGCCGGGGTGCAGCTGCTCTCACGGAGCTGGGTCTGCACTCGTGCACTGTAGAACCCCCCCAGGACGTGGGCTCCAAAAGTCCCCAGGCTCACCTCTGCTCGCGTGCAGCGTGCACGGGCCCTGCCCAGCCCTACGTGGGCCGAACCTGTGCCTTCTAGAATCTTGGGAAGTGGCTTGCTGCAGCCTCATTTGCAGAGCTCAGGCCAGGGCCTCAGAGTTTGACCCTTTAAGGGCCCGGAACCTTTCGAGGCCTGAAACTTGTCCAAGCGTGGGTGGTCCCTGAAGCCCAGCAGCCTCCTGCCCCACAGAGTCCTGCAAGGCTTCGTGCTTTTCTCTCCAGCCACATCACCATGGTGGCCCCCGAGCTCTCTGACCCCTCTGAGCAGTTCACCAGCATCAAAGAGTTGAAGGTGGCCCTGGAGAAAGGGCTGAAGGAGGTGGACAGAGTCCCGAGAATGCAGGCCCTGCAGAGCGCTGGGGAGCCTGAGCCCACGGGCAACCATGCGCTGCTGCAGGCCCTGCTGCTGGAAGGGAGGCTGGAGCTGGTGGCGACCCCCGCTGAGGGCGACAAGCATATCCGGACCCTGCGGACCGTGCACTCGTCCTCGGGAGACCTGGGGCTGCTGAGCTCAGGCTGGCTGGATGCAGAGCACGTGCGGGAGCTGCAGGTGGAGGTGCAGGAGGCTGAGGGTGGGCTCCCGTCGCTGTTTTGGCTGGGCGAGGAGCCCCAGCAGAGTGCGCAGCCCTACGTGATCCTCAGTGTCCAGGAGGAGCTGTCCCCGCTGCAGGAGCTGGAGGTGATGAGGTTCCGCGTGCTGGAGGAGAGCCAGGCGGCGGTCAGGGGAGACCCTGGGCCCGCGCCAGCGTCGAACCTGTCTGAAAACTCGGGATTGACAAAGGTGCTGCTGGTTGGTACCAACTTCCCGTTACACACACGCACACACACACACACGAAATAAAAGCTTTTAAATTCTGCCTTTGTGCAATATATTTGAAAAAGCAGTTTTGTAGTTTAAAGTTAAATTCTGGAAAAAGAAAATTTCCCAGAAAAATCCTGAGATGTTATTTTTTAAAAGAGTTTTAAAAGCTATGCGAACATGAATACGCTAAAGTGCACCTTGTTTATTTAAAAAGTAAAGTTTCACCACCAAAACCCTAAATGATTATGGCTTAAGCATTTTGATTGCAATGCATGGTCTTAAATTTTAGTTTTTATTTATGCATCGGAAGGTTCAAGGCAAAGAGTTTAGTCGCACTGTAATTAACACTGTTGTGTCTGCTTGTATGTTCTTTTTTTTTTGCTTTTCAGCTTGAGGAAGTTCAGGAGAACCAGCTGGCGGCTGAAGGAGACGGGGCTCAGGGAGCACCAGAGCAGCTTTTTCTCACGGAAGTGAGCCCTGGAGATGAAGGAAGAGATGAAATTGTTCTGACCATTTCCACCTTAAACGTGGAAGAACAGAGAGAAAAGCCTGCACTAGGTCAAGCAAATAATGAAAAAACCAGCTCCACAAAAAGTCGAAGGAAAGCAAAGGGTAGGCCAGGCCGTGTTACCTGAGAGGCTGCGTATTGCAGGGGCCGCTATTTCTCTCTGTGGACAGTCGGTGCTAATTGAAATTTTATATAGCTGACTTCTAGTTGCTTTCAAAAAGTCAGGAAATGGGAAAAAAATTAAACTACTGCTCTGTGTGGTGAATCAAGTGCAAAGGGATTTTGCGTTCTGCACACAAATATTTTTTAAAATCTCAGTCACAATGTACCCCGGGGTGTTCTGCACGTGAACAGGAGGCCTCATCTTGGTCTCCGGGGTCTGGGTTGTCTTCCCAGGGGAGTAGGGGAGTAGGTAGGGGCGGTGATTATAGGAGAGGAGATGAGGCTCACCCGATGAGGCTCCCGTGGGTGGGTGCTGAGAGGAGAATGGGGAGGATTTTGAAGCACTGTTAAGTCCTATCTGGCAGCACATGCGTGATGCCCTTACTCGTGGCGATGGGTGTTCTGGGTCAGGAGGTGACTGCATTTAGAAAGGGGCGGTGCTGTCCCACCCCATCTCTTTCACATGTGTCCAAAGTCACTCATTTCAATTTCTTGGCTTGAACAGGAGGTGAGCTGTGGTATAGAGATGCCATGCACCAGTGCATTTTCCCTTTATAAGAACCTCAGTCAAATCAAATTAGGACTCACTTTTTGTTTCTGTTTATTCTATTCTCTACCTTCATCCTAATCTTTATTATTTCCTTCTACTGGTTTTGGGTTTAACTTTATTTTCCTTTTGTATGTCATTAAAGTGTCAAGTTAGATTATTAATCCTAAATGTTCTTTTTTTTTTTTGTACCAGGAATCGAACTCATGACATTGTGCTTGCCAGGCTGGTGCTTATGCCGCTGAGCTAAATCTCCAGTCCAAATATGACTTTTTAACTTAGGTGTTTACAGTTGAAAACATCCCTCTGTTTGCTGCTTTGGGTCATTCCATAACTGTCGTCGATTTCTTCATAGTTTTCTTGTCATTTTTTTATTTGAGAGTGTGTTGCTCAACTTCCATGTATTTTCCAAATTTCTTTTGATACTGATTTCTAATTTTATTCCATTATGATCAGAGAATACACTGTCTGTGGTTTCTAGTATTTTTTATGTTTTGGGACTTGCTTTGTGGCCTAACATATGTTCTGTCCTAGAGAATGCACCTGTGACTACGCACCTATGAGCAAACACCTGTGAAGGATGTTCATTGTTGAGGGTGTGTTCTGTAAATATTTGTTATATCTACTTAGCCTGTATGTTGCTGAAGTCTTCTGCTTCCTTCTTGATCTTGTGTCTACTTGTCTGAAATGTTTAAAGTGCAATATTGAAGCCTCCAACCTATAACTAACTTATCCTTTTCCTTCTTCAATTGTGTCAGTTTTTGCTTTAGGTATTTTGGAGCTGTGTTATTAAGTGCATATATGTTTATAATCATTTTAGCTATGATAGATGGGCTTTCTTATCATCACACAATATGCTTTCTGTCCCTTGCATCAGTTTTTGTCTCGAAGACTGTATTGTCTGATACTAGTACAGTATACCTCAGTTCACGAACCTCATTCTTTCCATGATTCTGGTCTCAAAAAAATTGGACAAAAACTAGGGAGATTTGATTCAATTCTCATCCAATTTGATCTGCAACCAGAATGGTGGAAGTAATGAAGATCATGGGCTGAGGTACCACTTTCTTTTCTGAAAATCTCTGCCTTTTAATTGGAGAGCTTAATCTACTTCAGGTAAAGAAAGACTTCCTTGTTTTTCTGTTTTATTTTTAAGTGCCATGACATTTTTATTCTTTAGTTCTTCCTTTAGTACTTTACTTCATGTTGTAATGTGTTGTTTATTTAAATATATGTTTTGGAGTTATATATTTGGTTGCCCTTGGAATTGTAACTAACATCTCAGTGTATAACATACTAGTTTACATTGATGCAAATTTACTTTGAAAATATATTCAGCATTTTTGGCTCCTGTGTAATTTCCTACTGCCTTTCTGGTGTGTCAGAGTAATCTTTATACACTGCATTCCCTTCAGCATAAATTTGTAAGTAGTATTTTACACTGTAAAGTATATTCTTAAATTAAATAGGAAAAGTGACTTACAGGTAAAGTCATGAATGCTGGCTTTTATATTTACCCATGTAATTACCTTTATCATCTTTATTTTTTCATGTGGGCTTGAGTTACTAACTAGCATCCCTTCATTTTAACCTGTATGACTCTCTTTAGCATTTTTCATGCAGAAGTTTTCCAATGATAGATTCGATCAAGTTTTTATTTATCTTTCATTTTCAAAGGCCAGTTTTGCCTAGTGTAGAATTCTTAACAGATTTCTTCCTTTTAGGACTTGGACTGTGTCATTCCACTGCCCTCTGGCCTCTGGTGTTCTGGGATAAGTCAGCAGTCAGTCTTATAGGCTCTCCTGTATGTAGGATGGTTCTCTTCTTTCTGTTGTTCTTGGGATTCCCTTGCTGACTCTCAGTGGTTTGAGTATGGCGTGTTTTGATGTAGATCAAAACTTTATCCTAGCTGTACCTCGTTAGGCTCTTTGGATATGTAGATGATCGTTTCATTATATTAAGAGTGATTTAGGCGGTTGGTTCTCCACACACTCTCCCTCCTCACGCCCCCTTCTGGCACTCTCACTGCATGTACGTCTGCTCCGCGGTGACGCTGGACCGCTATATCAGACTGCTTGTTTTCCTTCATTCTTTTTTCTTTCCATTCTGTAAACTACATAATCTTCATTGGTCTATCTTCAGATTGACTGATTTTTCATTCTTTCCAATATCTCTCCACTGAGCCTTTTCAGTGAATTTTAGTTACTGCACTTTTTTGCTCCAGAATTTCCACTTTTAAGTGGTAAAGCATCATTTTCATGATTCTTGACATACAGTTTACTTGGGCTTTTGGTACTTATAATATATCATTTGAAATCCCTGGACTTTTCTGGTACGATTTCTTTGAATTTTCTTCTGTGTATGGGTCACCGCATTTTCTTGTTTCTGGGAATGCCTTGCAAATTTTTTTTTTTTTTTGACTGAAAACCGGACACTTGGAACCCTGTACTAGAGCCACTCTATAAATCAGATTCTTCTTCTCCTTTTGCTTGGATGTTGTTGCTTGTTGTATTTGTCATTTGGTTGGTAACTTTTCTAAACTAACTTTGTAAAATCTGTATTCTTTGCTTTGTGTGGCCACTGAGATCCCTACTGGTGATTGGACAGAAGTACCCATCAACACCCCAAACCAAAGAAGTCTCTTCAGTGCTTGCTGAGGAGCTCTGTGTGCTTGTTGGCCCTGACTCTCCCATTGCTCATCCAGGCAGTTGGCAGCTCTGCCTTAGCCTTCCCTTCCTGCTTCTGGCAAGCCATGAAGTCAGCAGGACCTGAGCACTAACACTCCCCTTTTAGCTCTTAGCCCTGGGCCTGTGCATGGCCTTCTGTATTCCTAGGAGAGTGCTGGAGCTCTTTGAAACATGCACTCTGCTCCTCAGCCTTTCCTTCAAAGCCTTCTGTTGTCTGTTTCCCTTGTTAGTCATTGTTTAGAAATGTTTTCCAAAAAAATTTCCCCTTCATCCCAAACAGCCTCTTTTGCACTGGGTGAAAGCAAGGCTAAGCAAGATAGATAAAGGTGAAGCCATAGAATTGGTCTTGCAGTGAACCATCTCTCAGGCCACAAAAAACAATTGCAGTTTTTGTGAATGAGTTTCATTCCCTTCTCTCTGGTACTGGTACTATGCCTTTGAACTGTTATTTTCAAGGATGCCACTGAGCTGGGAAATGGGGAATGGAGCCAAAATACATTAAAACTCCACAAAGCTCTCCATTGACTGAGAAGCAGCCAGGTATTTTTAAGTACTCCTCAGGCTCCTGCAAGCTTTTGATGAGTCTCCAATGTCCCCTCAAAACTGATGCTGACAGTTTTTCCCCAGTGTTTTTATTGCTCTTGTGGAGGGATGGATTTCTGGAGTTTCTTACTCTATTTTAACTACTATTTCACAGCCGTATTCTGCATTTAGGAATTCTGACATTTGAAGTTTGTGATTCTAAGTCCTCTGTCATTTTTGTTTGTTTGGTTTTTTTCCTGGCTTTTGCCTTAATCTTGCTTCTTCATGCTGAGCACATGTTGAGTGGCATCTGTGGAGATGCTTTCAAGTCTGGGGTGAAACTGAGTTCTGTGAGGGCTGGAGAATTTAATTTCTGCTGGTCAGTGATGATCAAAGCTCACCTTGACCAGAGCCCGTGTGGGTTTCGCTAGGACATGTGCCTGGAGGCCACATTCCTTCTTTGCAGCCATTGGTATAAGGCAGGTGTTGTCCCCTCTGCACTTGCTGGCCTGGCACTGTTCCGTGAGGAAATGTTTGCTCTTCACAGTGGCCAGAACAGTGACTCCCAGCCAGATGTGGCTTTCGGGGAGTGGAACCGTGGCTTTCAACAAAGAAATTGTATTTTTAATATTTTGGAAAAAATGTTCATGATTTTCAACCCAAATTTAGATATTCTCTTGTGGCTGTCAAAGACTCTTTCCCCAAGAGGTGGAAATCAAGCAGAGGGCATCGAGGGTGCTAAGCTGTGCTCCACCACGGCACCCCAACCCGGCCCTGGCCCTGGCTTTGGAGAGCACCGTTCCGGGTGGTGGTTCGCCTCCCAGGCCCCTGCAGTCACTCCGCAGCACCGAGTCCTGGGTCATCCCAGCTGCTTCTGGACACAGTGGGGGTTCACACCCCATGGTGCCCCAAGAGTTACTCTACAGTGTTGAAACAGAAAGGATGAGTCTCTTACGCCTACGGACTCTGCATCTTCTTCCCACAGGAACGAAGCAAACCTTCCACTGCAGCGTCTGCATGTTCTCCGCTTCTAGAATCTCCAGCTTTAATCGCCACATGAGGATCCACAGCAGCGAGAAGCCCCACATGTGCCACATCTGCCAGAAGACTCTCCGCACCGTCACTCTCCTCCGGAACCACATCAACACCCACACAGGTGAGGGGCCCGCGGGGTGGCCCCGGGGTGCGGGTAGGGCCGCGTGAGAAGGCGAACTCGCCTGATTCCGCGTTAAAACACAGTTGCACTGCCCCTCTGAAGTTGGGCTTTTGTAGCTTTTGTCAGTCCTAACAAGCACAACTATCAGTTGTTAATCTCTAATTTATAAATCAAACCTGGGCACAGGTGCACAGCACGCCCGCAGAGCCTCTCACCTGCTCCCTGGCTCTCCTCCAGCTCCAAGGGGGGACGTGTTGTTTTACACTTTTAATTTTTTTCTTTTATTTCTAGAATTTCAATTAAAAGCATTGAATGTCCCCAAAATTTCTCTCATAGATGTTCATAGTACTTACAGTATGAGCTTCTTAATTTTAAAACATGTTGAGACCGAGTATAAATTAAAAGACCTCGCCAGGAATCGGAGTCCCCTTTTGCCCCATGGTTGCTATATTGGAAATGGTTTAGTCTTGTCTTAGAAGTTTAGATGGGTGGCTGGGCGTGTCGGTAGATGGTCTAGAACTTACCTGGCACTGGTGAGGCCCTGGGTTTTATCTCCAGCACCACCAAAACTATGTATTTATGTCGTGATGTTATAGGAACCAGACCTTACAAATGTGTGGACTGCGACACGGCATTTGTTACCAGCGGAGAGCTGGCCCGGCACAGGCGTTACAAACACACTCACGAGAAGCCGTTTAAATGCTCCATGTGCAAGTACGCAAGTGTGGAAGTAAGTGAGCCGAACCCCTGGGGTCCTGACACTTGTGTAAGACATTTCTCTGGGGGTTACACTGCCAGGAGGGCTCACTGCAGGCAGGTTTGCTTCTAAATTTCAAATAGAAAATCAGTTTCCTTTTTTTCCTTTGGTGACGAATTAGTGAAAGTAATATTTAAAGGTGTACGAGTTACAAATAAAATTACTTAGGGTCAAGAAGTAATTCTAGGATTTGTTGAGAAGGTCTGTGCCTTGGTCATTTTTTCTCCTTGCTAAGACAAAATATCCACCACCCACAAGTGAAGGGAGGAAAGGGTTATTTAGCTCACAGTTTGTAGAGGTTTCAGTCCATAGTCGGTTGGCTCCAAGGCAGGGTGGCATGGCAGAGGGGCACTGCAGAGCAGAAACGGTCCGTGGCAAGCAGAAGGCAGCAAAAGCAAGCAAGCAAGGGGAGGACAAGCCACTTTCTGCCCCTTAGATTGTGCTCAGAGTACCAGGATGAGGACAGTGGGCTGATTTAATAATCGCCCTTAACTGCAGCATTGCGCCGGAGTCAGTCACACACTCTAGACCCAGCCACTTCTGGAAAAACCTCACCTCTGGCCACATGAGGTTTTGGGGGGACATCTAGACACAAATCAGTGTAGTATTTTATGTCATACTCAGTGCCACAAAATCAAAATGGATTTTGGACTCAGATCACATAGGAATTTTTGCCAGAAATTTTGAGCCTACCTCAGGGGCCCTTGGTCAGAGACAAAGCATCCCGATGGCCGTTGCTGACTGTTGTTTTTTCAGTGCTGGGGATCAAACAGTCACCCTGCTAGCCATCGTGCCACAGCCCCGCTCCCCATTTCTACCCTTAACTGCAGGCTTCAGTCATGTGCCGTGGCCTTTCCTGCCCAGTTGCCCACCTCGTGCCCTCCAGCAGGCTTTAGCAGCGCCCTGCCCACGTCAGAGGCAGCACCTGGTGTTTGTTGTCCAGTGCTGGCTCAGTTCGAGGGGCTCTGCTCGGTGTCAGGCGAGCGGCCGGGTCCTGGGTGTGAGCCCGGCGGGGGAGGGGTAGCCGCTGCCCCCCAGCAGGGTTGAGTTACAGGGCGCAGCAGCTGAGGTTTAAATATAGCAGCACCACAGCCACACTTCATGAAGCAGGGAGTTCCACAGACGGCTCACAGTGTGATTCCGAGAACTTTGCCCCTATGATTGCTGTATTGAAAAGTCTGCCTCTCCTCTGAGCTAAAGGTTGTTTACCAGTCCCAGGATACAGGTGGCGGATTTAGAAAATCAGAGGTGCCCCAGGACTCTGAGCCAGGAGCAGACCTCTCGTTGGCAGCCCACCGGCTCTGAGGATCTGCTCACCGGCTCCCTGAAGGCCTGTCGTGGCCAGTGCTGCCCAGGTTGGTGTGCTGGGCCCCAGATCTTCTGCCACTGCCATCTGCCCGCATGGCACAGCTTCCGGTTTGCACCTGCTGGTCTGCATTAATGCAGGGGTGCCGAGTCTTCCTGGTACCAGACCTCACCAGGAATCAGAGAGCTTGGAGCTCATCGGCCCCCTGTCCAGACACTATGCAGCCTTCCGTGACCAGTCAGGCCACCTGTCCTACTGGGACCTCCTATGCTGTCTAAAAATACTTGTTGCTTTACTGCCGAAAACACTCGAAGACGTCTGCCTTTCCTTTAAAAATCCTAGTCTCATCTTCCGTTCTGAGGCTTCTGGTCCTGAGTGTTTTCAGGCAGTGCCTGCTGTTTGCTCCCGGGGAATCATAGCAGAACCACCTGCGACCCCAGGGCTGCAGCCCCTGTGCTTCCTGCCTCCCACAGAAAAGGGCTCAGGGTGAGCAGACACGGCCTGAGTGCAAAAGGCGTTTGCTATTTAACTAATTGCCTAGAATATGTAATTGGTCAAATTAGAATGATTTTCTTCTACTTAAAACTTAACTTCTTCTAAGAAACTCCTGACCCTCGATGTCAAAGCTCACAGCAAGGACAGCATGTGCCACCCGAGTGTCCTTACAGCACGAGGTCCTCGGGGCTCATGACAGTGAAGGGCATTGCACGCTTCCTGGCTCGAGGCTCTCACTCGACGGAAAACAGCCCTCCCTGGCTTTGTGTCCTCGCATGGCATAGGTGGCCTTGTACATAAATGTGAAACCGCGCGGTGGCCTTGGACGGCGAGGTTTCAGTCTCTCCTTCCTGAAGCGAGGCTGAGTGTCAGAATCTCTTCTAACCACACTCACCCTCCCCAGAAGAGCCTGTGCACATCAAAGGGAAGGAAGATCACTCACCTCGGGTTATAAAAAGTAACTGTGTTTGTGTGGTTTTCAGCCAGAGCTGCGTGCCGTGTTACAACCCGATTAACATAAGTCTCTCCTGCAGAGCTGACTATTGAAGCCCCCTCCCACCCCGCTCTGAGGTTCCTGTGGGAGTAACTGTCCCCTCTGTCCGTCCCAGGCCAGCAAGCTGAAGCGCCACATCCGCTCGCACACGGGTGAGCGCCCCTTCCAGTGCCTGCTCTGCAGCTACGCCAGCAAGGACACCGACAAGCTCAAGCGCCACATGCTCACCCACTCAGGTGAGCGCTGTCGCCGGAGGAGGCCAGGGAGGTCGCCGCGCTTCTGGAAGCATCCTGAAGCTTTCGTGAAGCTCGCTTTTCTTCTGTGGCAGAAGTAGTTGAGTGTCAAGTGCCAGTGTGCCTTTTCACCCACGGCCTTGGCTCTGTACCTTTTCTTTATAAGAAGGTGTAAATACCGTGCCGTGCCGCTGTGGCAGGCGGGTGGGTCACCATGAGTCTTAGCTCCCCTAGGGGTCTCTGACGTTGAGAAGTCCGCTTCCTAATTCACCCATCAGCTTCAAAGCTGAGCACACGGCCATGTGCCAGTTCCATAACAGGTGTGCTTCAGTTGTGTAAAGAGAACTCGTGTGCACATCGCCAACCCTCCAGGACCCCGGGGGTAAGAGGGGTGCACAGCCAGAGCCAAGGAGCACCAGGAGTGGGGAAGTCATGTGTCTGGCCGGTCTCAAGTTGGGACCCTAAACCTATGAGAAAGGGGCAGACTAGGGCAGAGCCCCCAGCTTCAGGTGTCAGGGCTCAAGCGGAGCCACACTCGAGAGGGTCATTCTGTCCTCCGTACGCAGGGGAGAAGCCCTACGAGTGCCACGTCTGTCACGCCCGCTTCACCCAGAGCGGGACCATGAAGATACATGTCCTCCAGAAGCACAGCGAGAACGTGCCCAAGTACCAGTGTCCCCACTGTGCTGCCGTCATCGCGAGAAAGAGCGACCTGAGTGAGTGTCCGCTTGCACAGTGTCAGCCTGGCTTACGTGTTGGTCCTGGTGGGCACAGTGGCAAAGCTGCTCTCAGGTCCCTGTAGCTCAGGAGACGAGTTTTCTGGCAGCGGTCCTATGGCACCATCTGCTGGCCGTTCTGCATAAGTGCAGCCTCACAGCCTGTTGTGACCCGGTCTGAGGTCTCTAACCCTAACCTTAGCTCCAACCCTTTGAGGAAATTACCTTAGCGCACAAGGGCCTGTTCTTACAGATGAGGGTGCGGGGCAGTGGGGGGAGGAAGGCTTAGAAACCGAGCGGCTTGCCTGAGAGGAGCGCAGGTGGGTGCTAGGAGGCCTCTGGGTTTGTGCCCTCACTTTATTGGCGCTTCCCGCTCCCGGGCACTGGCATCGTGGCCAGCGTATCACGCACCCTGCTGGGGGTTGAGGGTCCAAGTGGGCACCGAGACCTGGTCCCACTGAAGATGGGGATGGGAGGGGACTCGCTCGCATGTGGAGAGGGGAGCAGGGCACCAGGGAGCCTCACGGATTTGTTTCTGGACCCCTACGTCTCCCTTTCTGGTAGTCTTTTTTTAAAAAAAAATTCTTTCCAGAAATATGTGACGTCGTGGTACTTAAATTGTACTCAGAGATTAAAAACTCCCCAGTTGGCCCTAGAAATTCCAGAGATGAGACGAATCATTTCCAAATTATGTCTGAAAGGGTAAAAGTACTTGAAAAGTCTTTCTTTCTGTCCGTGTTGCCACAGTTACCAGCAGACCACAAAACACTGCCCAAAGGGACGTGGAGGGACACTGCAGTCACAAGCCAGCCGCCTTGCGAGGCTGTGAGACTCGAGGGGCCCCACAGAGGAGCGCAGTGTGTCACACGTGCCTCCCGCGCCTCCATCGTGGCCCCATCTGTTGCCTGCCCCTTTCCTCTTACTGGGGAAGACTGTGATCTTGAGACTCCTGGGTGGGACCCGGAAGGTGTCCCCGTCACACAGCTGTCATCAGCTCTTGCTCAGGCTGTTCCAGATGGGGTAGGAAGTGAGGAGAGGGCCAAGGCTCCCTGAGGACACCCAGACGTTTCTTAGCGCGAGGGCATCTGCTCTGTGAACCCCTGTATCGTCTGAGGGTCCACCTGCCCCACGGGCAGCTTCTCAGAGCGCTTGGCTGTGTGTCTGGCTTTGTGTCACCTTGACCCGGTACTTAGCAGGTATTCAAATGAGGTCCAGTGGTAGAGGCATTTGGGCTGGCGGAGGGTGCTGCCGGAGCCCCGTGGGCAGGGGCCAGGGCCACTGCTGAACGTCCGTCAGCAGCCCTGTCCACCCCACCCACCGGAGGACGCCCGGTGTGAGCAGCGCTGAGGTCGCGAAGCCGTGATTTGGGGCCTGCCCAGCCGCAGACTCGGGTCTTCCCGCCCGTGACGCGCACTCTGCTCCTTTTCAGGTGTGCACGTGCGTAACCTGCACGGGTACCGCGCCACCGAGATGCGGTGCCGCTACTGCCCGGCCACCTTCCACGAGCGCTACGCCCTGGTGCAGCATCAGAAGACGCACAAGAACGAGAAACGGTTCAAGTGCCCGCACTGCAGCTACGCCTGCAAGCAGGTGTGCGGGGGGAGGTCCGGAGGGCGAGAGCCGGGTCGGGGGAGGGCATGTGGGCAGCGGGCCGTGTGCCCTCGGAGAGCCCCGCGGAGGTCCTGCTTCGCCAGACCGGCCGGTGCAGAGCAGCCGGCAGCCAGTGCCTCAAGGCAGCAGCTGGTAGGGCAGGTGCGGACCCTCGAGGCCCTCAAGGCCCATCCCGGTCCCCGCCGGCCAAACCAGTGCCGCAGTGGAGCCAGAGCATCCCGTGCCCTTTGGGCTACCTTGACATTCGCACCTGGCATCAGGGCAGTGGCGGGGCCTCGGCACAGACAGAGGCAGTGACACCTGCCCTGCGTGACTGGTGCCCCCTGTGGTCTTCACCTTCCCGTGCTGGCACCGAAACGAGGGCTGTTCCATTTAAGAATGTCCTTGGTAAACACTGAAATTTGTAAACTTCCTTGAATCTTAGCCCTAAATACTTTCTTTTTTAATACCCTGTGTCGTCCTCTCTCATTGCTGGGACAGACCATCCAACACCCGCACATCAAAGGAGGAGCGTTTCTTTTATGATTTGGGCTCTCAGTCTGCAGGTCTTTCAGCCCACAGTCAGCTGGCTCCAAGGCGGATGTGGGGTGGAGGGGCGTTGCTGAGGAGGGACAGCTCGTGGGGGCGGGAAGCAGGGCTGAGAGGAGGGAGGAGGAGGGAGCGAGCCTCTCCCAGGCTGCGCCCATGGTGACCCCCTCTGCCCAGCAGGCTTCACCTCCCGACATCACCCCCAGCTGTGAACCCCTCAGTGGACTTAGGCAGTTTCCCACACCCATGATCCATCGCTGGATCACCCAGAAGCCTCACCTATGAGCACAGGAGCTTTGGGGGGACATCTGTGTACAAATGGTGACACCGTGTGCACCCCAGGAACCCCCACCCCCCAGGCCCGCAGGCTTTCAGGAGGAAAAGTCACCTCCCTGCCGCCATCCTCCCCACACAGAGCAGGGGACAGAGCAGCCCTGCCCACGCTGTTCAGGGGCGTCAGGCATCAGGTGCTTTTATGACAATGAGCAACGAAACCCTGCCCCACAGGAACGTGTGACTAGAGACAGACTGGTGATTCTCCAGGGAAAACCAGGGTTTGGGAAGAGTCGAGTCTGCCACGCTGAGCCTTACAGCTCTGTGACCCTTAATGGCATTTCTGATGAGACCAGGGTTTTTAACGTGATATAATGAAGGGTGTCGATGTCTACAGAATCTCTGTAGCCCAGGGTAGATACTGTCCAAACACCAATCCACGATGCTACAGAGTCGTGCCTGAGCAAAAATCCGCCCAAGTACAAGACAGACCAATGAGTTTCCACGTCACAGAGAATGAAAAAGTCGAATGACCTGGTTTCAGATTCCACAGTGCCACTAAATTTTAAGAAATTACCACCTGTTGAGTTTCGGTGTCATATAAAGAACAGTGACCGTAATTATCTGGGAAAAAGACTGTGAAAGTCTGTGTCCTTTTTAAACTGCATGTCTGTGAGTCTGTCTTCTTTGGATACTTCAGCAGAAAGAGGGCAGAAGCAGAGCTAGGATTCCATCTGGAATCTCGTAATGATTGTCAGACTTAGTAAATAAACCCAGCACAGTTAAATCTCAGCTAAATAACGGCCAGTTTCATGTGTCTGTGTGTCCCAGCAACTGCAGCCGGGGTTCTAACTGGCAACCTTAGCTGTAAAGGGAGACGTTTGATTTGTTGTTTGTTTTGAAACATAGATAATACATCTTTCAGAAGTCTGTTAACATGTCATTTGGTTTATTTTTAAATTTATTGATGCATTTTCTTAACTTTAAAAATAGTTTCAGATCTCTCAGTTTGACTCTCTTAAGGCATTTAGTACCCAGGTCGCCCACGTAAGCAGGCGCTCTCCCGAGGTGAGGGCGGGGGTCCCCAGGGGCCCTGAAACGCTCTGTGCCCAGGAGGTTCCTTCATCCTGGGTCCTGGAGGTGGGCACCACAGCACACTGTGTCACAGAGGGGCCCGTGGACAGCAGATGCTGAGTGAAGGGTCTCTGGGTAGATTTGGAGCATCACAGTGAGGCCCCAGGCCGGACTGGTGAAACTACCAGAGCTTCCGCAAACACAGAAAAGACCCGGAGAGGAGAGGGCTCTACTGAGGGGGACAGACAGCAGGCAGCACCCGGTCCTCCCAGTGGGGACAATGGAGGGGAGTAGAAATGTGTCAGAGGACAAGAGCGTGTTCCGGGAGCTGGAGGGGAGGGGCGGGGAGACCCACCCATTAAGTCGCTCCTGTCCTGCAGAAGTGAGCGTGCATTTCATTAGCCCGGTCACAGCATTTGAAATAAAACACCCGGTGTATGTGCTTGGATGAGTTTATACCTATGGTGGCCCTGATTTTCCAAATGATTTAAATCTGACTTTTAAAATCTTTGGTGGTTTCTTTGCTAAGAAAAATGATCGTCCCCATTATTTCACCAACGCAGTTGTCAGGTTTACGAGAAAATATGCAGGGGATGTGGATTCCCTGTCCAGGGAATTTAAATTCCCCACGTTAGATTTTTAAGTGGGCAGAATCTGTCAGCCCTCCGCAAGCTCAGGGAATCGCAAGTGGTTGTATCTAAGATGCTAGTACGACATCATGTCACCCGCCCAAGAGCACGTCCCCCACAGGGACCAGAGAGCCAGCAGCCGATTAATTATGAGAGCTTCGTAACTCGACTGCAGCGCCAGGTGCCAGCCTGTCCCCGCCACTTGGGAGAGATTTACGGTGCCCCTTGGGAGTGCGTCTGCAGTAGTTTGGCTTCCTCGTGCACTCGTCTTCGGTTAGGAGAAAAGTACCGGGCAATAAATAATGCTTCGCCCTAAGAAGCATCCTTCGCCAGCCCAGCCGTCACCTTCTCTGTCCCTGCAGGAGCGGCACCTCGTGGCCCACGTCGGCACCCACACTGGAGAGAAGCCCTTCACCTGCTCAGCCTGCCACAAGCACTTCCGGCAGAAGCCGCTGCTGGACGCGCATTTCAAGAAATACCACGACGCGGATTTCACCCCGACTGCCCGCGAGTGCCCCATGTGTGGCAGGGGCTTCTCGCGCCGGGTAGGTAGCTGACGCCCCTCTGCCACCGCGGGCCGGCCCGGAGGCTGAGAAAGCCCGGCAGGGGCTCTCCATGGCTTCTGCTGGTCTTGGGGACAGGCCTGTTGGTTTCTGGAGTGAGCAAATTCAGAGACTCAGGAGTATGTGGACTCCCTGCCCCTGAAGGGGACATCCTGCGCCCCAAACCTGGTCAGGAGTTCTGGGGAGTCCACGGACTCCTTAAAGGACCTGGCTCCTCGGGGTAGGATTTTCAGCTTGTTCCTGTGGCTTCTTTACATTTAGGCTTCTTTAGAGAGCGAACGTGATTTTCAGATATTTCTGACCCCCGCAGTTTAAGGAGGAGAGGAGGCTTCTTTGGACTCGCATGGGGGAGGTCCAGTCCAGGATTGGCCAGCTGCTCGGTGGACCTGGCCTGGGGGAGGGGTCAGGGCAGAGGACAACGGCTCCCCCCATGGCAACCAGGAAGCAGAGAGAGACTGGAGGAGCTGGGAGGGAGACGCACCCTGTGGAGTCCCACCCCTAGTGACCCCCAGTTACCTCATCCGACCAGGCCCCCGTCCTAGTCTTAGCCAGGTTTCAGCCGCAGGGTCCTCCATGGATGAGTGTAGTGCACCATGACCGCCGTGTCACCTCCAAATCTCAACCTCGGCACACAACCTCGGAGCGTAGGCGGGGAGAGGGTGATCATCCTAAGTCTAAACCATAATGATAACAAATTGTCTCAAAATTCATCAGCTTAGGGCCGGGGGTTTAGCTCAACGATATAGGTGCCTGCCTGCAAGTGAGTTCGATTCCCAGTACCAAAAAAAAAAAAAACAACTTAAAATTCAGCAGCTTCAGACCACAGGCATTTGTCCTCTTGCAGGTCTGGGCTGGGGACAGACTTGGCTGGGTGGTTAAGTGATGTCCCAAGGTTTCAGGCAGGGCTTCAGCACTGCCATTGGCCCTACACAGGGCTGCCCATGTGTCCTCGAGGCTCAGAGCAAGTGACAGAGGAGGCCATTGCCTTAAAAGTGGCACAACATTAACCTCCACCGCTTAGGGACAAATCCCAAGGCCGCATGTGCTCAAGAAAGGGGGTGACGTCCTTTCGGAGAGCAGGAGTATCATTGAGGTTATGGACATTTTAAAACCACACTGGACACTGCAGCCCAATTTTATGAACTTTTTACCTATCTGGAACCGATTGTTTTTATGGGGGAAAACTTTTATCTTTTTTCTTGAAAGAAAACCTCAGGGTAGTTGTGTTTCTCTGGGTAGTGTAGTGGGAGAGCTCTGGAATACTAATTCTCTTCGCGTAAGGTTTCAAATAAAAGTGGCAGCAGTGGTACAAAGGCACCATATTGAGCTAGTGTCACCTACCAGTGGGATCCTCAAGTGGAAACTGTCCTTTGGTGCAAGACGCAAGAAAGCAAAGACTAAGTCAGCGTCAGACTGGCCCTCAGAACAGCCTCGAAACCTTTTCAAGAAAGCATGGTTTAGGAGAAAACCTAACTCCCCACCTGCTAGACATCAGAGACACCGAGCTTGTGTTCCCCAAAAAGGGAAGAATAAATTCTAAGGAACAGTGGGGGCTAAGAGCAGGAAAGATTTATTGAGAGAGGGAGCTCGTGAGACAAGAGGGGACCCAAAGGTGGGTTGCCACCCAGTCACTTGTGTAAGAATGTTTTGTAAAGCAGAATCCCAGGGCAGTACAAAATCATGAGGTAGGTCCGACCTCAGCCAAACTATAATCAACCAGCAAGACTGCAAGTATCGCTGCTTAGCTAGTCCTGATCCGGTGGGGGAGCGGGTCACGCAGCAAAGGCAGACGGAAAGAACATAGGCACTGGAGAAGGGCTGGGTCATCCGGGTGACGGACGTCTACCTGGATGTGACAGATTGATGGTACCAATCACGCTGCAATGTCAAATTCCCCGCGGAGTACTCACACCCGACCCTTGCCCATCGATTCACCAGGTCTTGTTGTGCTGCGCTCTCCTCTCTGGCGCTGACTCCCTGGAGGGTCTGGCCCTGTCTGGCTGCCTATAGATTTCGGTCTACCTTAGCTGCCTGTGCTAAGCATATCTGGACCCATATCTAGGATGTGTGAAGACTCTTACAGCTCAAGAATAATAAGACAACTCTCCAATTAAAAATGTCTGCATAGATATTTCTCCCAAGAAGCCAGAGAAATCGATCAGTACCCGAGAGGGTGACCTGCCCACCTCGGCCACCGGAGAAGTGCACATCTGAGCCACAGAGAGCCAGTAGTGCTGGGAGGGTGAAGATGGGGACACAGACCCTCGTGTGCTGCCAGTAGGATTAACACAAGGGCGCCATCTGGGGAGTGGTAGGTCTTCAGAAAGGGTAACCTTGGAGTCCCCCTGGGACGCCTCAGTGTCACACCTAGACATAGGTCCCCCAGAACTGAACACCCACCAGCGTGGAAAACTGTACAGCAGTGTTCAGAGCAGCATAGCGAGGTGACACACAGCCTGTCCTGATGGTAGACTATTACCCAGCTGTGAAAAGGGCCACAGAAAGCCACAAGCCATGTGATCCACTTACTGACATATCCAGGACAGGCAAGTTCATGGTGACAGAAAATAGATGAGTGGCTGCCAGGATGGAGCTTGGCTACTAGTGGGTGTGGAGTTCCCTGGCAGAGAGTGAAAGTTCTAGAAGCCTTGGTGATGTTGCCTGCCCACTTCTGTGAATACACTAAAAACCAGACCCTGTAAATGGATGAATTATACAGTATGTGACTTATATCTGCAAACAGCTGTGGAGAAATGAAAGCACAGCTGTCCGCTTGAAGCCGAGCTGGTTCTTAGAAAGCAGATTATCCAGGTGTCTGTCCATTGACACACACTGGCTGCAGTGTGTTTTTGCTCCAGAGCAGCACAGAGCTAGACTGTCCTCCCTAGAGGACCTGACCAGGTCAGGGTGGGGCCCTCCACTCTGCAGTAAGGTTTCTTCTGGCCCAAGGATTTGTCCTATCATTTACCCCAGATATGGGTTTCGAAGGTGAACTGCCCATGTATGCATGAGCATGTGTCCATGCAGAGCTGAGGTCAGTGCCTCGCAGTCCTGGGCATCCAGGTCACGTGCTGAGTGTGGGCTTCTCGGGAGCAGGAGGAGCCAGTGCTGTTCCCATCTCTCCGAGGAGAGGAGTGCTCAGTTCTGCAGAGCACGTGGCTGACACCAGGGTCATGCAGACCAGAAGGTGACAGACACTTTGTAAAGGGCCCAAGAGTCAACACTGCCAGCAGCTTAGAACACCCACCTCTTCTGCCTGCCCTTGTCCACCAGAGCAGCTGTGGACCAACCAGCTGGCCATGCAGGAAACAGGAAGGCTGGATGGCCCCTCTGGCCGTTGTTTGCCAATTTGTAGCCAAGATAGGAGTTTGAGTGACCAGTGAGCCCTGTACCCGCCCCCACCAGCCCAGCTCTTCACTCATGAACCAGCACAGCCCTGCAGAGCACTGGCTAAAGTCCGGGTGGGGTTTGGTGGGGTGCTGGGTGTGATCTGCCTTCGCTTTGGTATATGAACTTCACTAATGGTTAAACTATTCTAGCAGCTTTTAAGTTGTCATAAGTTTTCATTAATATAGAAGATGTTGAAGGCTGGGGATTTAGCTCAGTGGTGTTTTAAGCGCCTGCCTGGCAAGCGCAAGGTCGTGAGTTCAATCCCCGGTACTAAAAAAATAAAAATAAAATAAGATGACACTCACAGGCTTCACCAGGAGACCTGTGGTGTCCTAATCCTGAGTGTCGTGGACCATTTTTGTTTTGGGGGGGGATTTGGTTTTTTTATACCAGAGATTGAATTTATGACCTAGTGCTTGCTAGGCGGGCACTTAGGCCACCAAGCTAAATCCCCTGCCCCATGGACCATTTTAAAAGTGGTCACCTGTGCGTGGAGTCGGGCATCAGAAGCTCTGGAGTAGGGCTTATGGGACACTCTGATCTGCACATTGTGCTGGAGCTGTCGTGGTGACTAAAACCCCAAGGTTCCGGTTTCACATCAGTTCTCAGCCTAGAGAATGGGAGCTTTCTAGAAAATTCCATGTCGTATTTTCAGCCGTTTCTGTTATGCAAGATAAAAAAAGCTGGCTTCGGGCTCAGCCTCACTGTGAGGGCAGGGCCACCTGGAACACTCTCCCTTTGCTGTTCAAGGCCCTGGCAGGCGGTCATCGCCCACTGCTCTCCTGACGCCTGTCTGTCACCCCTCATCCCGGGCAGCGTCAGTCACCGTGTGTTGCGTGTTGTCTCCCCCACAGAGCAGCATGCACAGACATGCGGAGAAGTGTGGCTCGGTGCGCGGGACCTCGGCCGCCGCAGGAGGAGGAAGGCAGATGAGCATGGGGAAGCAGAGGGCCCCCAGCAGAGCCGGGGAGCATTACGGTACCTCATCTTAAACTCATTTGTTTGACAGGGATTTTCTTGCTGTAAATTTTCCTGGGCACAAACCCTGCATGTGCCCCGCCAGTGTGAGGGACCTGCATGCCACACCTGGGACACCACAGGCCGGACAGCTCCTGGCTGCTTCCTGCTGCTTGATGCCCAGAGGGCGGAGTGGCCCCTGGGCAGCCGCAGTGGGGGAGGAAGAGGAAGTCAGGGTGCAGCCCCTGGGTCCTCGAGCCTCGCTCACCTGGCTGGGTGACAGAGGCCCCTGCAGGGCTCCCTCCTTCGACCTCTCCCGAGTCGGGACAGTCGGGCAGTTCACTGCACTCGACAGACACGCAGTGAGCGCCTGGCTTAGAACGGTGGAGTCTGTGCCGCCCAACTGCTCCACCGAGGGGTGGTCATTGCCTCTTGGCACTGCAGCCGAGGGTCCTTCCCGGCCCCCTGGCGGTGGCCTTGTCACCCTGCTCTCTGCCTCCACCCCGAGTAATCCACCACAGCCTCCCCCGAGACCTGCCCCTCATCTGTCTGCAGAGACCCTCATCCCAGCCAGGGCCAGTCACAGGCCCAGGACGTGGTTGTGTCCGTCCTGCCGACCGCAGGCTTCAGTCTGTGCTCTGGCCTCGGCCGGTGTAAGTCCTCAGGGGAGCGAGCCGAGGTGGGCAAGACTGGCCAGGCGCGCGGCCCAGGGCCAGCACCTCTGCGATTTCTCATCTTCTCCAGGCTTTTCCCGTGGGGGAAATGCCGGGAACCAGAGCAGCTTACGGCACAAACTCACCCCTCTAAGCCCCCCACCTTTGCATTCCAGCCGCCATCCCTGACCTGCAGTTATTCCCAAGGTGACTGTCACCCTTTCCCTCCCTCGGACTCCAGTGTAGGTGGAGGGTGGGTGCCCTCAACACTGGATGGCAAATAAAAAGGAGCTGGGCCTCCATGCGGCCCACGCTGGTTGGGATACACTGGACAGTTACCCATCGCTTATCTGGGACTGGATGTGAGCCAGGTGCGTCTCGGCACCCACCATCATGCAGGGTGGGTTCTGAGCCCTTTGCCTGGCTCCTGCTGCCAGCACACAGGACCCACCTGGCAGGGGAACCTGGGAAGGACCATGGGGTCCCCAGTCAGGGCCCCCCTCAGCTCCTTGGGCGCTCTCCAGGGTGGACCCCACTTCCAGTCTCCAGGGCACTCTCTCTTCATCTTCCCTGAGGGCTCCCGTGCACTCTCCTCTGTGCCGACCACAGCCCTGTGCAGTGGCCCCTCAACCACTTTAAAAGGACAGAAACGAACAGCAGGGGGACAGGTCCCCAGCAGCCCAGTCCTACAGGATGGTGCAGCCCTTCTTTGATTTCCAGCAAGCGTCCCCCACCGACTTCTGGCTCCTGCCTCCCTCCAGTGGTGCTCGGGACTTAGGGACCTCTTCCCCAGCAGGTGGGAGCCCATTGGTGTCCCCCTGTCCCTGCCAGGATCCTGTCCTTACCTGGGGTCTCGCTCTGACTTCTAGAGAACCACAGGGTCCTTGAACGGCCCGTGGCAGGGGCACTCTGGAGAGCTGCCAGCCCTGGAACCCCTCCCTGCTGATGGCACCTTCTCCTGGTCCGTGTGCTCAGCTTGTCCCCTCCAGCTGCACTTTCCTGTCGGCTTAGTCACATTCAGAGTCTAAAGAAAGTTAAGCACTTCGCTGGCTGTCCGCTCCTCCTGCATCCAGTGCTGGCCTCGATTCTCCCTGGATTCACCTCAACCCATGCCCTAACCCTAACCCTAACCCTAACCCTCCTCTGCACCCACAGCTCCCTGCCCACCTGCCTGCCATCCCTGTCAGCCACCCATGGTCCCCGAGCTTCCTGTACCTGTGTCTGCTGCCCTTTCCCTGCCACAGGCGTCCTCCGTCCTCCCCTCTGCCTGTCCCGGCATATGCTGCCCGCGGCAGCTGCCCCTTCTCCTCCTCCACTTCATCCCCAGCTCCTGCTTCCTGCTGTGCCCACACTGGCCCTGGCCTGCTGCCATGCGCATACTCCCTCTGTGGCTTCTCCCGGGTCCTGACCCTGTGCCCTCGCTCTCTCAGTGGCCCAGGCTCCAAGCACCGGAGAGCCACCTGTGCCGACTCTGCCCACCCACTTTGCCCTGATCCTGGCCACAGAGAAATCTGTCACAGAGAAATCTGTCAATGCCACGACTGGGTCCTCCGGCCTCTCCACCACCAGCAACCCCTCCCTCGGCCACACAGTCTTGCAAAGACCAGGCCCCCAAGAGACCCACCCAACCTGCCCATCCTCCCCACCCCTTTCCCTGACCGTCCTCACCCTGCCGGGTCATCCTGTCCTTACCTGGGGTCTCGGTGACACCTACACACCCACAGGTCTGCAGCCTGGATGCTGGGTTGAGCTTCGTGAGCAGTTTTAAGTGGTCCGGCTGGATTCTCCTCCCTCTTCCCCAGACTTGCTCAGGGAACGTCCTTCAGACCAGAGCTGCTGGGCATCCAGCATGCTGCTGCCTTGAACTGTCACCCTCCAGAGGGGGAGGGGAGGGAGCGCCTGCCTAGACCTGGAAACCTCCTCCCGTTCACACGGGTCTCCGTCGTGTCCCAGGTAGCGTGTGAATTCAGCACAGCCTGGCCAGCGTTGCCAAAAGCCACAGTTCAGTCTGTGTGTCAAGGTCCTGGTGACCTCAGTGACCCGGAACTTTGTCTCGCTCTGCCCTTCACATCTGTCCTTTCATAGAGCTCTGCACGCTGCTGCCCCACTGGGCCGCCACCCTTCTGAATCGAATGTTTATGTTCATTAATAAGAACCGGGTCTGGCCAGGTGTGGTGGCACATTCCTGTAATCCCAGCATTCCTGAGGCTGGGGCAGGAGGATCACTGCAAGTTCAAGACCAGCCTGAGCTACAAAGGGAGCCCATGGCCTGCCTGACTGAGCTGCGTAGCGAGACCATGTCTCAAAAAGACAGAAAAAGAAAAAAAGAAGAGAGCTGGGTCTGCCCCTTCCACGTGTGCAATTCCGAAAGCCCAGGCAGAGCCCTCCGGCCGCCTCGGGCCCCCTGGTGACGGGATTCCGAGTGTGAAGTGCAGTGTCCTTAGGAAGTAGTTTGAAAAAATACACAGAGGTCGGATGCGGGCAGGTAGAGCATCTGGTTTGAACTCTTCACATCATACCGACTGTTGTAAGCTGCTGGCCCGGGAGCAGTGGCCGCCAGGTCAGTGTGGCTAGCAGGCCCGAGTTGCCAGCAGATGGGACGGCGTCAGGGCAGCGCCCGGCTCTTTCCATCTCAGCATCACGGCCCTGTGGGCACTGAAATCAGGCAGGGGAAGCAGCACAGCCACAGCATGCACTGGTGGGCCCCTCAGGCAGTGCTTGGTGACCCTGAGCCCCCGTCACACGCAGGTGGCTGAGGGGCAGATTTGGTTGTCACAGCAGCAGAGAGGGTGCTTCTGGCCTCTCGTGGCTAGGGGAGCTGCCCTCTTTCTGCGGTGCCCACGATGCACCCTGGCAAGCACCCCACAGTCCCCAGTGCCAAGCTGACACGCTGGCCTACAGCGGATTGCTTTCTGACTGCTGGCTGATCCGCTGAAATTTAAGCAGGTGTTTCTAACATGTATTCAAAGTTCCTCAGGTTGTTTTTTTTTATTATTATTACTTTCTTCTAAATTTGCTCCCCTTTTGTCTTCTTCCCCAAAAGCCACCTCGGAGGAGACACAGATCCAGGGCAGGGCGGCCGGCCAAAGTGTGGCCCTGGAGGGAGACCTGACCTGCGAGATGATCTTCGACATGATGGTGAAGTGACAGGGGTTCGCTGTTACCGCCTGTGACCCTTTAAAGAAGTTAAACGTCTTAGCAGCTTTGAAACCGGTTCGTGACAATGAGTCACCATTTTCCCAGAGTTTGCAGTAGCGTATAGGGTTGTTTGCCCATTTGGGGTGAGAGATTTCTAATACGATTTTTATACATTAAGAAACTAATTTTACATCGTTTTTTCCTACAAATGAATTTTCCATTCAGTATAAAGTTCCCATAATGCTTTCAATTAGTTCTAAATTCAAATGATTTTAATGTTATTTTAAAAGCGAAGTAAAAGTGAAAAATTAGACTACAAAGTAATGAGTTCCCTGTCGTTATGGAGATAGAAGAGCAAGGCTCAACTCTGAACCATGCCTTCGGCTCGGAGGGGAAACCACCCCATTACATTCCAGTTTGTAACTGTCTTATTTTGCTAAAGCTGCCCCTTTCTATATTTTTAAGATAAGTGGCAGAGTGGGATGAAACATGAAAATCCTAGAGTAACTGGGGTCTCTGGGAGGAGTCTGCCTTCTCTCCGACCCCCAGCAGCCCTGGAGGGTTTCTCTCCTCGCCCCTCCTACCTGTCTGCCCCCAGGGCCTTGGGCCCAGCCAGACCCTTGGCACGGAGGCCAGCCAGGAGCTGCTCTCGACAGAGCCGGGCTGCAGCCTTGGCTCGGCACATCGTGCTCTAAACCTTCTCACAGCCTCAGATTTCAATCTCATCCTAAATTCAGATGCTTCAAACATGGGTCTCTTATTGAAAATACCCCAAGTTCGGAGACCCTGTGCAGTGTGAAGGTGCAGAAATAATTCCCCAGTGGGGAGGCCCCCTGTTTTCTCTTTGTGCCCCACATTAATTCACTTCGTATAGTAAGACTTACCTGCTACACCTGGTGTATGATAACTGTCATCCTGTCTGAATTTTTGCGATAGTTTCTTTGACAGTCGTTTATAGATGTTTTACATAACTCAATAAAATGAAATTTCTGCTTTTGTCCTGTGTGAATGATAGCCTTTAAAAATGTCTTCTTTGTCTAGTGAGGATGTGGAGAAACCAACCCTGGAACAGCCCCAGTAGAAAGCAGTGTGATAGTCCTCTAGAAATTTAAACTGGAGGCACCGGGGATGTAGCTCAGTGGCACAGTGCCTGCCTGGCAAGTGCAAGGTCCTGAGTTCAATTCCCGGGAGGTGGATGGGGTGATGGCCCTTCTGCCCTGGAGCCAGCTGACCAAGTCAGGATGAACCGCTCCTCCTTGAAGCTTCAAGTGTCAGGCATTGTGTTTTAGTGACCAGGAGAGTGAGGAAGATGTGGGCACATGACAGTGATCGCACCTATACCACTGAGCCATCTGCTTAGAAATGGCTAAAAACTTAAAACCAGATACTATGAGAAACGCGTGTGTAAAATGTAAGCTCCACTGGTATCCAGGCACCAATAAAAATTCCTTATGGAACCAGGTGTGGCAGCACACTCCTGTAATCCCAGCACTCTGGGAGGCTGAGGCAGGAAGATCCCAAACTTGAACCCAGCCTGAGCAACATAGCAACTTAGTGAGATTCTGTATCCAATAATAAAAAAAGTTGACCAAGATATGGAACCAGCCTGGGTGCCCACCAACAGGTGAATGGACAAAGACAATGCTGTATATTTACACAGTGGAGTATTAGCCATAAAAAGAACAAAATTTTTTCATTTACACAAAAAAATGGGATGGATCTGAAGACAGTTGTGTTGAGCAAAATCTGCCTGACTCCAGGACAAGTGTCACCTGGCTGTCCTTATCATGTGCATTGTAAGGGGCTGACGGGAAGGCGGAAGAGAGAGGGGGAGGAAGGGAGGGAGGGCGGGTCACGGGTGGGGGTGTGGTCAAAACACATCACATACATAGAAATCAAGGAAAATGTGGTGGGGGCGGGTTGGAAATGATTTCACACACACGTGAACCTGCTGCCACAGAGCCATGCATAACATGCAGTCACAATCTTCAAAAAGTATTGGGCTCAATCCTCCGTATTGGGGGAAAAAAAATCTTAGGAACAGATTTTGATAGGAAGTTGTATATTTTACATACAGACCATAATGAGAGTAAATGGAACAAGAGGTCAATGTCAGTTCTGTCCTGTGCCCAGGTCCCAGCACAGGCCTGGACCAGAGGTGACAGGTTCGTGCACTGCTGTCGCCTCCCCCTGGCGCCGAGGGAAGCCCTGCCTGCAGTGCCCACCAGGGGGCAGGTGTTTCTTTCTTTACAAACCCCGAGCCAGGTTCTGTCTTCCCCTAAGAAAGCCAGGCCACCTGCAGCTAAAGACGCCTCCACCCGCAGCAGCTGCCAGGTGAGAGAGAAGAAGGGGTTCTGAGGACTCGAAGTGGGGTGCTGGCTGGCTCCGAGTCTTGGGATCTTGGTGAGTGACACCTTGGGAACACTTCCCATAGTTGCCAGATCCCACAGGAAGGAATTCCCAAATGCGCGCCTGGGGAGCGATGTAATGGCTCTGTTTCGTGGAGTGGGTGTTTAAATTACATTGCTTGACACCCGTTTTACTATATAAAGGATATTTTTAAACAAACCCGAGACCTGGCTGATGCATGGCACGGCGGCCTTGTTCCTGAGCTCATTCCTGGCAGGGCTGCGGACTGTGGCATCTCCCCAGCGAGGTAGAAGTGGCTGTGTATAATTTGACACCTGTCTTTGGAATGGCCAGAGCATCTTACTGTCCAGGTACTGCGTCCAGTTTAAATGTGCAGTTCTGATCATCACTGGTTCCCTTCTGAAGAGACCCTGTAAGTTCAGTAGAACTCTTGGTTGTAATGAGTGTGGGATGAGGACAGTGTCAGCTTGTTTGGCTTTGGGACCCACTTGGGGAGAGGTGGAGCAGATTCCTGGGGTGTCTGGGTGGAACATGGAGGTGCGGCCTTGGGATTGACAAAATAATGGTCCTCGCCTCCTCTCTGGCATGGTTCCCCAGCCCAGCTTTCCAGCCAGCATGTTCCACCACAGTGTTCCTGCCTGAGAGCCTCAGCCATGGACTCAACCTCTTGAAACTGTGAGCCAATCCAACCATTCTTCCTTTAAGTCGTGGGTGTCAGGTATTGGGTACCAGCAACCAGAAAGCAGGCTAATGCCATGAGTATTTTTATTTCTACTTAAATATGTTCAGTTGAGGGATAAGAGCATGTGGCTTAGTGAATAGGATAGTTCTACATTTTCCCACCCTTTTACTGAAGTTTATTTCTGATTGAGTGTAGCGGAGAAAGACAGATTTCAAGGGTACCCGCTTGTAAGCTGTGACTTTCGGGAGCTCCTTCCCAATGCACTGTGGGCCTGACTCCCACAGATCATTATCTTTTTAAGTAACACACAGTTTCTGGCTTCAAAAAAATGTATCTGTGCAGTGCACATAGAGCAGTATCCAGGCTGCTGCTCACTGTGCTTTTCCAGCAAAATGTGGGGTGCAGAAGTGGAATTGAGCCCCAGGGGGAGGGGGCAGCCCCACAAAGGGTCAGCCAGTGCTCAGTGAAGTGTCCGCTGAGGAGCCCCGGGCCCAGTTCAAAGGGTTCACTGCCACTGAAGTCGTTTCCTGCTAATGGAGGGTGACGGTTTGCATAGATCACTGATTAAAAGACTTATCCTGACCACGACTAATTACACACCAAGGCTTCAACTATGAAAAGCAGAGAAATAGGGCTGAAATGTAGCTCAGCGGCAGAAGTGTGAGGCCCTGAGTTCAACTGCCGCCACCATCCCCCCAAAAATTATGTAATAAGTACCCTACTGGGTAATGTATGAATTGATGGAAATCGATCAGTATCGGGCACTGCGCTCCACAGAAAAAGCCGTTTGGCTTTCTCCTCGCTTCGCACGAGCCCGTCCCTTGGCGCTGACCCACACCCTTGGTGGAAGGCGCTTCCCGGTCACAGCCTGGGAACTTCTCTGCCCTAACGGACCAGGACATCGCGCCTACGCCGGGGAGGTGATGCGTGAACACTGAAGGAATCCATTATGGAGCGCCCCACGGACTTTTCTCCTAAGTAGAAACAACCATTTGGTTGGTTAAATAATTTGTCTTAAGCAGAATAACGTGGGGATCTTGTCACAGGCACTCACAGCCTCGCTCCGCATAGAAGCTGTCTTTCTCCGCTACACTCAATCAGAAAGCCTCGCTTCACAGCATAGAAGGGTTTGAATACAGCCATGTGGGGGTGCAGAACAACTTGGAACCCAAGGCAGAGCAGGCCACTGCCAGCCCGCATCGAGCATCCCTGGCCTACAGCTCACCACCCCAGAGCCGGTGTTGGAGAGCTGGGGTGCGGGAGCAGGTGGGAAGACGCTCTCTCACCCCTGGGGGAGCCCGAGTGAGCTGTCGGGCCCTAATGCCTGGATGGCCATCCCAGGTGCAGCAGTTCGGTTTGTTTTTTTGGTTTTTTTCTTCAATGGAATTCAGGTTTTCAGGACTTTGACATTCAGGGCTACAGCCTTGGAGATGGTGTCTCTTGGGCCTGTGATCACGCTGGCCAGTGAGCAGTCAGAGTTCTGGCTCATTTCCTTCCGGGTCACCCAGATACTTGGGGTCAGGCCCACACAGAGTGAGCTGTCTCCTTCCAAGTGGCTTTGAGTGCCCAGCCCCACTCTTCTTTGACTTGGTGTGCCTGCGCTTGGGGAGCCTGATCCCTGACGTTGGGCTAGAGCATGACACCATACTCACAAACCCTGTCACATGTGACAACTGAGTGCCAGAGTCCCTCGGGCACACTAGGACCAGATGCGTTTAGTTTGTAAAGAAACTTAGATGCACAGAAGGGCCGGGGGGCTGCTGGTGTTCTTCAGGGGAAAAGATAGGAGTTGGGGGTGGGATCCATGGGGACATGGAGAGGTGACTGGTGAGCCGACAAGCAGCTGCAGAGTGCCCAGCTTTTACTGCAATGGGTGAGTGGCATTTCATGAGGTCCCCAGCAGTCCCAGGCCTTGGGCCTCCTCCTGGGGGCAGTCTGTACAGAGCCCTTGGGCCTCTCACTGGGGCGTGCACTCACTGGGTCACTACACTGGCCTCTCGGCATGTGCCAGCCCATGGACATGGTCCTTGCTCCTAAGTTGTGGCTGCTTCCAGCTGGCCACATGACACCAGGCCTTCATCCCAGGGTGCAAGCCCAGCTCCTGCATGGGCCATTCAAGGCCCAGCACTGACTCATAAATCCCTGGGCATCAGGATTATCTGGTACTTATGAAAAGTATCGGCTCTTGGTACCAGAGAGTGGGAATCAGAATGGCCAGGAGAATCCACTCTGGGGTCACTGCCCTCTGGCCCTGACTGCTTTCACAGATGCTGAGAAAACTCCTCTAGCCAGGCCCCCACATTTATCTGGGTGGTTTGACCCAAATGAGCAACACCAGCCCCTTCAAGCCAGCCGGCTTTGCCCCAGGGCCTCTGGGTGTGACAGTGGGACCTGGGCTGTGGAATTTGCCAGCCTGCCCCACAGAGTGACCACAGCAATCACTCACTTGGTAACAGGAGCTGATGAGCCAGCTGTGACACAGCAGGGCATGCCCCAGGGAGTGGAGACAGAGTCACGTGACACCCAAGTGATCACTCGTGAAGGTGACGCGTCCCAGGTCTGACCCTGCAAGCCAGCTTTTCCTCCATCGGGGCAGCAGTGTCCCCTTGGAGGGAGGCCAGCCTGTTTCCAGCTAGAAACAGCCGGGGCTTCCCCCCAGCTATTCCCACCGTTCACTGGGACAGGTAGGACGGCTTCCAATGTTTGCATGGCTGGATGGAGAGCCCCAAAAGATTGTTTTCAAAAAAACCTCCTAAAAGAGTCAGACATTTGTCATGAAGGCAGGGGCCTTTAAATGTTCGAGAAATGGAAATTCTGTTTACATGTACAGCTTTATTCCTACGTGAATGCATACCAGGACTATTCTTAGTGCTGTTTCCCAGTGATGCAGTTTTTCTGAGATGTTTTTAAATTTTTTAATTTTAAAAAACTTTCAATTTTTTTTGAGGAATCACTTCATGCAGCACAGTCTCCCCTTTTATGCGTCTTGAATTCTGAGGATGAAAAGCCACGCACCCCACTGTAATCTAGACTCAGACCACATCTGTCCCTCTGTCCATCCCCAAGCTCCAGAGCGTTACTTTGTAGCAGGTACCACCCTGACCTGCACGCCCAGCCCTTGACACCCGGTCCTTGGTTCGCTGTCCCTGCTGTCTTATCTTTTCCAGAACAGCATCAGAGAAGACCATGCAGAACACGTTTGAGTGGGGCTTCATTTCAGGAGAGGATCTCGCAGGTCAGCCCTGCTCTTTCAGGGGTCACTTTCTCCTTTCTTTGCACGGCTGAGTATTCTGCTGGCATACGGAGAGCCTGCACCGCAGCTTCCCAACACTGGACCAAATGCCCAAGACAGTTTAAAAGGAGGAAAGGTTTGTCTGGGCGCAGTTTCAGAATGTCAGTGCATGGCCAGCTGGGCCTGTTGTGCTGAGCCTGTAATAGTTTCAAGGCAAGTGAGCAACGCTGAGGAGCCCACTCACCTCATGGAACCCGGGAGGGGGGGAAAGGGGCGGGACCCAGTCCCCCCCCCATGACCTCACTTCCTCCCTCGAGGCTCCGCCTCCAACAGAGCGCTTCACCTCTGAAAAACGCTGCAAGTAGAAGGCCAAGCTTTTAACAACAAACATTCCAGATCAAAACCATGCCCCAGCTCAAGGGCGCCAGCGTGACTTTCCGACTGGAAGGTTTATGAATCGACCATCAGAAACGTTTGCATACAGGCTTTGTGTAAACATATATTTTCATTCTGTTGAGCGGATTCCTGGGGCAGGATTTCTGCATCCTAAAGTAAAGGTGCGTTTAACATAACGCCAAGCTGCTTTCAAAGTGAACACGCCACCCTGCCGTCCCCAGTAACCCTGCGGCCCTGCGTGCTCACTGTCACTGGGTATAGTCAGGTTTCACCTCTGGTTTCTAATTTCAGCCATCCTTGGAGGCACAATGACATCTCTCATCTGCAGTTCACTAATAATTAGCTGGAAAACCTTCTCACGGGCTGGCTTGCCGTCTGCGGATCTCTTTTGGTGAACTGTCTGTTCACATCTATCAGCCGAGTCTCACTCTCCGGACACACGGGTGAGGCTCACATAGGACCGTCAGGCGGGGATGCAGCCCGACCAGAGCATCATCAGGAGATCCCCTGCGAACTTCACAGCGCATGCGCACATACAGCCGCGCATGCGCACACAGCCGTGCAGCCCTACAGTCAACAGTCTGCTTATTCATGCCCCAGTTGTGACAGCTCCCTGCCACCCATGGCAAAGCCCCCAGATAATCAAAAGGTGGAAAGGTTTATATTTAGCTGCCCTGGTTAAAACACGTCCATACAGTATAACTTCTGAGGTTCAAAATCTGTAGGCAGCAAAAGTTTTAAAATATCCCAAAGGCTCCAAAGCGTCAAAAGTAATGTTTACACGCATCCCGTGTAGGTGTCCCCAGCCTGTCCCTCACAGGTCATGGCTGTTCTTCATCCCGTCCTGTTACAGAGGCGGGTGACACGATGAGCGCTGGGACAGTCCAGTGCTTTTACTTTCATTTCTCATATTATTCATTTAACTGTGAGTTTACATAGCTAGATTCTAACTGAGGCCATGTTTAAGCACAGACGTGCTTAGCTTAGCTGTCAGCGCTTGTGGATCCTAGACCACTGCTGCACAGTGCTGGCTCCTGTGCTCTCAGAGACCTGTCCTGCCTGGCTCAGGCCACCAGGAAATGAAGTGGCCCGTGCGACAGGAAGTTCCCCAGATCCTCAGTCTCTGCCCAAGGCCAGTGCAGTCCGTGCATGGGGTCTGTGGGATCCGCATGGCCCTCACCTCCTGTGGTGGAGTCTGCGTCACCCCAGCCCTGGCTGGGCTCTCTCCTAGTGATGGAGGAAGGCATCAACCCCAGGAGTACTCGTCTCCCGGGAGCTGGAGGTGGAGTCAGCGTGTAGTGGGCCAAAGTGGGGAGAGGGGTGTGGATGTCTGGCGGATGGAAGCCTCGGAAGAATTTGGCCAACTGCGAAACCCCATGTCCGCACTGCCTCTAAAGCCTCTTAATCTTAGGATATGTTAAAACTCTTGATGCTGAAGGTTTTTGGATTTCAGCAGAAACATGTACTTGTGTTAACAAGGGAAACTAAATATATGGTTTTGCATAAGGACAAAGTGAATCATGTCCCGAGCCTCCCTGCATCTGCCCTCTGCCCTTGACTCATTGTTGGTGGCCTCTGGGGTACTTCTCACCCCCTCTCCCAGCCCCGACTCAGGCACACAGCCAGTGGGGAGCTCTTTGCTCTCTCTGAGGATGATCTGGAAGACACGTGATTCTGCACCTTGGTTTTCCTCACTGCACAAAGCCCTGGGTTTCCCTGCCAGTCAGCACGAGCCCTGCAAATCTGAAGGCCTGCTGTAGGCCCACTGGCGGCTGGCGGCTGGAGGCCTCTTCTTCCATTGTGCCTTCCAGAAGAGACTCCTGAGATTCCTAAATTTGGTCAGCGTGTGCAGGCTGTGCAGGGTGCCTGCAAGCTAAAAATACCAGCCAGGGCTGGGGTGGAGGCAGGGAGAGCGCCTCTGGGGTCCCAGGCAAAGTGCCCTTATTCTCCTGCAGAGGGCTTAGACCTCTCCACGCCAGTGTCCATGCAGCCAGACCACACAGCTGAGTGAGCCCTGCCTGCCCTAGGTGACTAGGGTGTGGGTCATAGACGCAGCTTCAACCCACGTACCTTCCCCTGTGCTCATGCACCCAGTGGCTCAGTGCCACCGCTGGCCGGGTTCGCCATTGGGGGATGTGACGCTTGCTTTCAGCTCGCTTCCACAAATCACATGCACTCATTCTGAAGTTAAATTTCACAAGCATGTAGCCAATGGAAGCCCATTATCACTTGTCACCAACAATGACAGCTAAATAGACAGCTGGATATGTGCTGTGGTCGGGGTCTAGTACCTGTCCCGGAAGAGGCTCGATGTCTGGAAGGCTTTGTTGCTGGTGGGATTTTGAGAAGTAATTAGATCATGAAGGCTCTGACTGCATTAGCGGATTAATCCACTTGTGGGATCACACGGTAATGGCATTACAGGGAGGTGCTGGAAACAGGAAGTGGGGCCTAGCTGAAGGGAGAGGACCATGCTGTGATGTGACCTTGGGCCCTATATCTGATCCCCAGCCTCTTCCTCTTGGGCTCTTTTTTTGCTTCCTGGATGCCATGAGGCAGGCAGCTCTCCACCACCATGCCCTTCCACGCGCTATTCCTGCCTCACCGCAGCCTAAGCAGGGGAGCCTGCTGTTTCCATACTACAATCGCCCTCCATATGTAGCTGAAAATAGAGGCTTGGGACACAGCTGAAGACCAACATCATCCAGGTACACGTAGGGAAAGTCCCCCATGGTGATCTGCTCTCTATGTTTGCTGCACTCACCCACCCCTTCGTTCATTTATTCAATAGGTGTTTGCTGAGTACCCACTGTGTACCCCATGCTGAGGACACGGAGGTGGAACCCCATCTCTGCCCTCATTGCTGGGACTGGTCCCAGAGTAGAGTGGGTGCTTACGCAATTCACATTGGCTGGTGGATGCAATAGTTGGGAACTACATGTTCCACAAAGGCCCATGTGCTGAAAATTCAGTTCTTATCCCATGACACTACTAGAAGGTGGTGGGCCCTTTAAAAGGTGGGGCCTATGGGAGAGCTTTAGGTCATTGGAGAGTGGGGGAGGGGTTGAAAGGGACAGGGGGTGCACAGTTCTTTTTTCTTCCTCTCTCTTTTGCATCCCGGCTATGAAGTAACTCAACTCTGCCATACATTCCTACCATGATGCTGCTTCACCATAGGTCCAGGGGACAACTGGCCATGGACTGACACCTCCAAACCTGGGAGTCAAATATGATTCTTTTTGCTATAAATTGATTATCTCAGCCCTTTGTTTTCTTGAGGGAAAACAAACAACCCCAGTGGAGAACAGGGGGCCTCACCAGCCCAGGCACCAACTTACTCAAGGGGGAACAGGAGCAGCCAAGTGAAAAGAAGTGGGAAGGAGGTCAGTGATCAGGTATCTCAAGGATGGAGAAGCAGGCCTTGTGTCTTCCCTGGTCACCCCGGCTGTCAACATCTGAAAGCAGAAGTCAACCTGCCAGCCACACCAAGAACTCCGGGGACTGGTATGTCACACACCACAGTGTGGCACTGTGCCTGCCACAGTAACTGCTTGAACTAAGCCACCAATAACAATGACCACTTGGGTTCCTACTTTTGGAAAGTGGTGGTATCTTCCATTTATTGTTGCAGTGTGTATGGTTTATTTTTTAGTGGATTTCACTTTTTAAAGTGAGTTTGAGCCAGGTAGAGTGGTGCATGCCTGCAATCCCAGCACTCAGGAGGCTAAGGCGGGAAGATTGCTGCAAATTTGAGACTAAGCTGGGCTACAAAGTGACTTCAAGGACAACCTGAACTGCAGAGTGAGATCCTGCCTCAAAAAAAAAAAAAAAAAAAGTCACAAACATTCGTCTTTCACAACAGAAGTTTTTCTTAGCAAAATTTACAAAAAGTAAATTTAAAAAGCAGTGTGCTCCTCAGGGCACGGTGGTACAGGCCTGTAATCCCAGTACTCTGGGAGGCTGAGGCAGTACAATCACAAATTCAAGCCCAGCCTGAGCAATTTATTTAGAAAGACCCTGTGTCAAAGTTAAAAAAAAAAAAAAAAAGTTTTTTTAAGGACTGGGTGTGTAGCTCAGTGTGAAGGCCCTGGGTCCATTCCCCATAAGACACACGAACACACACACACACACACAGACACGACACAACAAAACACAAAAGCAGCACACTTGAAGTGAGTTCGAATCAGTATCCACATGACCCTCTCCACCCTCCTGGGCATGCAGCCTGGAAATTTATAAGCACACAAAAAATTAACCTGTGATTTCCACCTGTCTTTCTTAGCTACCCAAGGCCTTACTTAGGAGTGGGAAATGTACAAGGCCATTCTCTCAAACTAGGAGCAATTCACGTACTTGATGGGGGATTCCAATTCCTTACCCCAACACTGAGCAGTACTGCTAAGTGGCACAGCTCACAGCGAGGCCTTTCCCACTCTGAGTCAGGCAAAACATTTGTCTTTCACAACAGGAGTTTTTCTTAGCAAAACAACGGGAGGGAGACATCTGCCCAGAGCACCAACCTCCACCGGGAAAAGCTGGATGGATCCTCACCACTCTCCAGCTCCAATATGTTCAGCTCTCGTGGAAATCGCAGTGTCAGTGGAGAAGTAGATGTAGTTGAGGAAATTAAAAAACGTACAACTGTTGTTTAATTGGGTGACAGAAGGAAAAGCGTGGGCTTCGAGTAAGATGAGTGTGTGAGTCAGCTTTCTGTCACTGTGACAAAATACCCAAGGTCATCGACTTACGCAGAGGAAAGGTTTGTTTTGGCTCATGGTTTCTGAGTTTTTACCGCACGCAGTCTGCCCTGTTGCTTCTGGGCTGGCAGTGAGGCAGTAGCATTGTGCAGGGAGCGCATGGTGGAGAAAGGTGCTGGTCTCATGTGGTGGGAATCAGAGAATCAGGAAAGCACTGGAGTCCCTGTGTCCCCCTTACAGACCTCGCCCCACACCGGGAACCTATCCACCCCCCACGAGGCCTCTCGTAAAGGCTCTACCACTTCCCCAGGGTACCAGGGGAGGGCACAGGGCTTGGGGGGACATTAAAGACCCCAGCTGTGGCCACAGCTAAGCATCTGTTTGCCCATCTCTAAGCAGAGACTGGCAACAGCTAGCTCCCGTGGGTGTGAGGGGAGGAGGGGCTTTCACAGACCTGGGGCCCAGGCTCAAACCTGCCGCTCGCGGGCCACAGCCGTCGTGGGCACCACCACTCTCCCCTTCTCAGCCTTGGTCAGCTGCTGATATTTTTAAACTGGCCAATTTCAACCCAAAATCCAGATTTTCTCTTTGCTGTGACTTGTCAGGTCTTACCCATGGGTCCTGCTCCAGGGGATGCCAAAAGCCAGCCGTGGCTGCTCCTCCAGGACAGCTGGCGGCTCCCCGAGCCCCAGGTGACAGCACTCCCAGTGCTTTCACAGTCTGCTTCTCCAGGTGTACCCTCTGCCTGGCCCCCTGGGGTGGGGGGCTGGGCTTGTGAAATGTGCTAAAAGCGCTAGCACTGGGAAGATGCCTACTAAAGGACAGCTGGTATTGTTTCTGCCCGCTAAGACCCATTAGTGATTCTCAGCTTTGGCTGTGCGTGAGACTTAGCAATAGTGTTTTTAAAGATCTTAGTGTCCAAGTGGCACCCGAGGGATTGTCCCTCAGGGCAGGAGGGGTGTTGCGGCAGCTCCCCTGGGGTTCCAGCCAGCACCGAGCATGTGGAGAGAGAGAAGAGGCAGAGAGAGAATGAGACAGAAGGAACCTGAGGTGGGGAAACCACTCCCGGATTGTGGCAGTGTGCCGTGTGCAACTGCTTCTCGCGGCACATAGCTGCGGGGTGACCGGTGCACCCCCGCGCGGCTTCTGACGCCAGACCATCCTGTGCAGTGCTCGGCACGGGCTCCCGGCCGGTGCAGTGGACCCAGGAGCACTTTCCCCCGGTCACAGACCCCCTAAGGCTCGAGATCCCAGGACTCTCCTGGCTGCTGGTTGAAAATTATTCAAGGAATTAATTTTGAACTGACGCATAAATGATAACCTACGAATGGGGCGTCTCGTGATTTTTTATGAATTACGTGGTCCATGTCTCTGGCAGACTTGTATGGGCACCTGACACACTCGTAGGCTTTCACCCCCTTCACCCCTCTGCACTGGCCTCACCCCTGGATTCACATCTTGGGGCTTTCTGAGCAGCTATAATCCCCCTCTGCAGCCGCTGCCACACCGATCTCCACGAGTCCCTGCGGCTTGGGAGTCAGCAAGCTGCACTCCTGACAGTGAACAATGAGCCGCGCGTGCGAGCAAGCGTCTGCTGCAGCCCCCCACGTACGAGCCCTCCGTGTGCCGCACTGTCCCACACACCGGGCCGGGCGGGGGAGGTACAGCCCTCGGTGCGGCTCACAGGCCTCGGCAGAAGGAGCTCGTGCAGAGACGAGGGCAATGCCTGGTGGGGCGGAACCAGCTGGAAAAGAAGGCCAAGGCCGGGGTGTGGGCAGAGGACCCTAGAGAGGTGGGATTTAACAATTTCTTTAAAAGCAGAGTCAAAAGTAAATAATTAAAAGCATGGTTGGGGAATTTGATAGTTTAGCCAAAGGACCCTCAGCCGGCCAGAAGTGCTCAGACTGGGTGCAATGGAACAGGCCAAGCCAAGAACAGCTGAGCTCTGGGGGGTTCACACCCCCTTCCTGAAATGAGCTTTTCACAGTCCGAAGTGGAGCCAAAGGGAGTTCAGCCGAAGGGGCGGTGTCTGCAGAGAAGGTGGGCCTTTTGCCCAAAAAGGACAATTTCTGCCCGGTGACGAGGACCTGGAGCTGCAGCTAGCAGCCTCCTCTTTGACACAGGACCAGCTAGGCTGCAGCTAGGCCCACTCAGTGGATGTGGTGTCCCTGTCCCTGCCAGGGGGCTCCTTGACTCGGCCCTTGGGCAACCAGACCATACGGCGGGAGTCAAGTCATCCAGAGCCACAGCTCAGTCACCTGGGACTTCAGGCCAGAGGGCAGCCAGGGCTGCTGTGGCCCAGATGGGGGCCCCAGGGAGTGGTGGGGCTGCATTTGCATGTGACCAGCCTGTGCTATAAATGAGGGCAGCTCATTTGCAATGGGTAGAGACCTTCCCATTGGCTGGGCTGCCCCTGCTGCCGCCACGTGCCTGCAGGGCCCTAACTCCCCTCTGCTGAGCTGTTCTAGGGTCCTCTCATGGACCCTCAATGTGTCTCCCCAACAGCTTTCCAACGGCCCAAAAGAGCCCGAAGTGGACTCTGTTTATAGGACACTGATAACAAAAGACCTGAGGAGTCAGGGCCGGCTGGGCTGGGCTGGGCTGGGCGCCCCGGGACTGCATGACTGCAGGCATCCAAGAAGTCCCAGGAATGTCCCTGCTGGCGACTGTCTGCAAGACTCAGGGCAGCCCTTGGCTAGCTATAAATAGGACAGCTAGGGCAGGTGGGAGCCAGCGGGTGGCAGGGAGGAAGCGGGGCCCCTCCGGCCGGGTATTTCTCTCAGAGCCAAAGGACCCCCATTTCCCTAGCATTTGCCTGGCAGTTGCTGAAGTCCTCATTCAAAATGCATGCAAATCTGGGCTCTGAGCCTGAGAGTGACCCTGATGGGCGATGTCCTAGACAGCCCTGAGCCCGGAAGTCCCAGGGACAGAGGAAGCTGCTGACCAGGCCCCCCTGGCAGGAGTGTCACTCCCCAGATGCATATTAAGCACCCACCATGTGCAGACAGTGCTAGGGGCCAGATTCCCAGGGTGACCCAAAGAGCTGGGCTCTGTGGGGCTGGACTATCACAGGGGTCGGGGCTGTGCACTCCGAGGAGCAGCAGCCATGTGAGGAGCCAGGGTGAACTCTGAGGCGGGAACATGTTTAGCAGCTCAGGTCAGGCAGCCCCAGAGCGAAAGCCACCCAGATGCCCATCACCAGGGTCTGAAGAAACACAGATGGGTGTATCAGGTGAGGGGCTGCACTGGGTGATGGGGAACAGATGAGGAACTTCCAGTGTACCTCCCCACCTGGGCCACCAAGCCAGTCCATGAGGGTGTTGCCTTGGTGGTGGCCAATGGCCTGGGGCCATGCAGTGATGCATTTCCGGGGTCACATTCTCTTTCGCACACTGGAGATCCTAGCTACTGGGGAGGCTGAGGCAGGAGGAGCACAAGTTCAACCCCGGCCTGAGCAACTGAGTGAGACCCTGTTCCCCCCACAAATTAATTAATAAATTTAAAATAGTGTCATGCTGGCTGAGAAGATAGCTCAGTGGCACAGTACCTGCCTGGCAACTGTAAGGTCCTGTTTGATTCCCAGTACCACAAAAAATTAAACATAAAATAGTATAGTGCTGTGCATTTTCCTGTATGCATGCTTTACATTTCAACAGAATATACATAAAGTAGTAAGTCAGAGCGCAGAAGAGGAAAGAGGACCAGGAAGCAGGGGTGCAGGACACCCAGTTAAATTTAGATTTCTGATGAACAAGTGATTGTTAGAGTATTACTGGACCCACCAAGTCGTGGGTCCCACCCGGAATAGGGTCTCTCCCTCCTTCCTATCCCCTCTCCTCCAGGCAGAAGGTCTGCACGTGGCACCTGTGGGTGAGATGCTATTCCTTCGAAGGGTGGCAAGTGGGCCTGAGAGGCTGAGGACACTGGGTTACCCAGGGGACCCCAGAGCCTCGCTCTTCAGGAGATCAGGAACTGGGTGCCAGACAACGGGGAGGACAGCAACCCCCTCCCTCCAGCATGGCCTGGAGTCCAAGCCAAACCCCAGCGTGGCATTACCAGATCTGCCAGTGTCGGACCCTCACAAATAATGGCCCTGATGTACTCCCCAAGTAGTCAGGAAATGTCACCTCCCTTCCTGGCGATCAGCAGCAGCATCTCCTGAACGCCTGCTGGGTGTCAGCACCTCACTTACCACAGAGCAGGGCCTTGCGGGACACCGGGTGAAGGAATGACCCATTCTTCTCTCACCGCGACCCTCTGAAGGAGACGGTTCTGGTCCTGTCTGCCCACTTTCTCCTCAGTCTCCTCGGTGCCCATGGCGAATTCTCCCTGCTCACGTCGGGGCGAGGTCGTCCTGCATGAGGACAACTGTCCCACACAGAGGAGGGGATTGGCAGCTTCCCTGACTGCTGTCCCAAAGGTGCTGGCCACTCCTCTGCCCAAGTCTGATAACGGAAATGGTCTCCAGGCACCAGCAGGTGTCCCGCGGGGAGCGCGGCACCAGCTGGGCGCCCCTGCTTGTCAGGAGGATAAAGTGGGATTTGCAGGCCGAGCACTTGGCGGATGGCCCAGCACTTAACAACCACTGTCAGCTGAAACAGCAAAGGGCCAGGACCCCGAGTGACACACAGGTCCCACTTAATGGTGACCCCTGGGTCACACCAGCTTGTCAAACCTCACTGTCCCTGAGAAGGCCCAGGGCATCTCATAAGCTCAGATTTCCATCCTGCAGGCCAGGGTGAACCACGGACACCGCTCCTACCGAGCACATGTACCCGTCCGCCCCGTCCACCTCTGACCGCCTCAGCACTGTCCTGTGCTCCAGAGGTGCTGCCGGCACCATGAGGTCGCCCTGTCCTCATCCATTACCTTTCTGGCCGACTTGAAAGTTTCCATAATAAAAACCTGGAGGCTGGGGGTTTAGCTCAGCAGCATAAGCACCTGCCTAGCAAGCACAAGGTCCTGAGTTCAATTCCCAGTACAAAAATAAGATAAAGCAATTTTAAAAATAAAAACCTGGAGTGTAGATGGAAGGAAGTGGCACAAGACTGATTTGAAAATTCAGATCACTGCCCTGGGCCTGCCGCCAGCCTCCTGCGCTGGAAACAGCACGCATCGGAAGCTGGGCTGGGCGCAGGGAGGGGACGGAGCAGGGCTGTGAGCACAGGGCTCCACGCTGTCTTTATTTCTACTTTGGGCATTTTGCACAGTGTGGATTTTTTTCCCTCTGCACTCAAATAGTATGGATGTGCATGGGGGAAACCCCTCTCACCCTCCCGGCCTGTGGCCCCTGCCTAAAGACCTCCAGAGGGGCCCAAGAGCCCAACTGGACAAACCCTGGCTCTGAAGCACACAGCTCTGTCGGAAAACTTCACTCTGCCCCCAACAGGCTGCGAGGCCTCAGTCTTCCTCTGTGAAATGGGACCAGTCACACTCACACCACCATCTGGCCAGGATACTGGGGAATTAAGGTAGATAATTGGTGCATCGCTAAGGTCCAGGGAGAGCCTGCAAAGGGAAGAGAGGGAGGAGTAAGGGTGAGCTGGGGGAAGCCGGAAAGGTGCCCTGACCAAGCACGCCTCTGAGCAGAAGGCTTGGGGACGAGTCACTAGGCAGCAGGAATGGCCCCAGCCTCCATGCGGGGAGCAGGTGAAGAGCACCCAAGCCTGGGCTGGAAAGATCCCTGTGTCTGTGACCAGGTGGACAGCAGTGAGGGCAGTCACCACAAAGGCTCACGGGCCACGGCAGCCTGGACCCACGAATCCAAGTGGAAAATATAAAGCAGAGGCTCTGGCCACTGACCTAAGGAGATGAGAAGCCAGTGACGGCGGATCTCAAGAAATCCCGGCTTCTAATGTACTGAGTTTCCGGAGCCAGCAGGACCCTGTGTGAGCTCAGGGGCCACCTGATGGAGACAGGGCACTCTCGGGAGGGGAGAGTGGTTTCTTCAAGGACAGCTGGTCGTGCCTAAACTGGGTGATGTCCTCTAGTGTCCTCAAGGACATCCTAGGAGCTGTTCCTTCTAACAGCATGTCACCCCCAAGGGGTGCTTATCTCAGGATGCTCCCAAGGGATCCAGAGAGGGGGTTGCACAGCTCAGGGGAGCCCCAGCGGCCCCACACACAACATGAGCACGAGCTCCCCTGTTTGTCCCGACACCCCTCTACCATCGGCATCATTGTCGTCCCTTTGCAGAGAGCAGAGCGAGGCTTGGCGAGGTGGTGGCTTTGCTCAAGGTCAGGGGGTCAGGAGAACTCGGGTGCAGCCCCTACCCTGCAGGACAGCTTGGCTACATCCCCAGCTCCCCTCTTTGAATTTTTATTTTGAGACAAGTCTCGCTAAGTCCTTAAATCGCCCAGGCGGGGCTCCAGCTTGCGGTCTCCTCAGTTACTGACTTGTCCCTGTCCCCACCGGCCTCCCGCTCTGAGGACTCACTTAATTCCCCTCACACACACGCAGCGGTCTCCTGCCTGTCGCCTGGCTCCCACCTCCCTGAGAACAGGAAGCCGCCTCCTGGGGCACCCAGGCCCAGCACCCAGGACAGCACGCGCGAGCCCCGGGCCGGCCGGGCAGCTCACCCGAACCCCACGTCTTTCCGGAGGGTGTGGGCACCGCGGAACCCACGGGAAGTCAGGCCGCGTGTGCTGCAGCCGGCAAAGAGGTCTGATTTCCCGCAGGAAACTGGCAAATCAGATTGCAGGATGGTGGCAGCAGCCTAGCGACAGAGGCAGAGCCCAGGGTGGTGAACCCTGGCGACGGGCAAGGTGCCACTGAGCCACTGGCAGTCACGGGCAACACGCACGGCCCCTCGCCACACTGCATGTGCGCACGCAGCCAAGTCGTGAGTCTGCACGTGAGTCCGGGCTGCACACCTGGAGCCATTGCAGGGCCTGGGGCTCCCTGGTTCATCTGCTGGGGCTGCCGGGGTGAATTACCATGGACTGGATTGCTTGAAACTTACTCTGCCTCGGTTCCAGCTGCTGAAAATCCAAAATAAAAGTCCTGGCAAAGCCTTCCCCCCTCCAGAGGCCCCCGGGCAGGATTCTTCCTCCCCTCCCAGCTTCTGGTGGCTCTGGGTACCCTGGGCTGGCGTCTGCACCACACCAGGCTCTACCTGTCTCCCCTGGCTCCTCCTGCATGACCAATGGCCCTCCCCCTAGCTCAGAGGGAACCTTTTTTTAACTGGGGATCAAACTCATGCATGACCTCTACTTGCCAGGCAGGTGCTGTGCCCCTGAACTATGTCCCCAGTTATAGACTCCCAGAGCTTTTTTTTATTACTGATTTTTTGGTACCAGGAATTGAACTCAGGACCTTGCACTTGCCAGGCAGGTGCTGAGCTGCTGAACTGTATCCTCAGCCCTCGGGGATTCTTGTGGTGGGGTGACCTCCACACCTCTGAGATGGGGTGAGAGCTAGATACATAATGGTTAAGATACACTACACACACGCCCCTGAGAAACGGGCAGCACTGTGGATCACCCCACTCCCAGAATTGCTAAAATGCAAAACCACTGCCACGTGTCTGTCGTGTACCCCTGGTGGTACAATGTGGCAGTGAGTACCCTTCACCTCCACTCTGTGTACCCTTCACCCCACTCTGTACCCACGTGAAAAGCATCAGACAGACCCAGGCGGCACTCACCCAACATCAGTCGCCTCGCAAGCCGGAAAGGACCGAGAAGCAGCCGAGATCCAAGGAGCCCACAGGGACGCCGGGGACCAGAGGGGATGTGCGACCCGGGATGGGATCCTGGGACAGGAAAATGACACTGGGGGAAAACTGATGGGCTCCAAAGAAAGCCTGGAACTTGGTTTCTAATAATGGACCAGTGACCAGTGACTGAGCGAGGGGCCCCTGCCCACTTCCTGTGCCATCTCTCCAGCTTCCCCCGAGGTCCAAGGGCGCCCTTTGGAGTCCGCAGGACCCCAGGGAGTTCGCAGACACAGGAGCACAGCAAGCAAAAGTGGAATTTCCCGCCACCCCTTTCCAAATGCCACTCCCTGTGGATGAACTGTGCTGTGGGCTTTTCCTTACCTGGAGAGTTCTTTAAAAGGCGATTCCAGTACCAGAAGCCCCAGCCCAGGAGAAGTCCCAAATCGGAATATCTCCAGAAAGACCCAAACTTGGTTACATTTCAAGTAACATAAAACCCACTGGTGCTGGCCCTCCGCCCCCTCAAGCTCCCCATTAAGCAAGAACCGACCTTCACCCCACTTTTAACAGGAGGAAACTGAGGCCCTGAAGTCCTCAGTGACAGCAAGCAGCAGAGGGGACGGGATTTGGTCAAAGTCACCGCCCCCACCAGGGTCCAAGTCTTCCAGCCTGGAGGATGCGATCCCCTCTCCTGGCACCTGTCCCCAAGCTCCGGAGAAGCTCCCAGAGGCCTCTGAGCCCCTCGCCATCAAGAGAAGCGGCCCCAGGGTCAAGGGCACCCCCAAAGTGCACAGAGGGCCTGGGGAGCTTGCCCAGACGCCATCTGAGCCCCTCCCCAGAGGCTGCTGTGGGCCCGATTCAGCACGAGAAGCCTCGGGCCTAATCCCGAGGTGGAGAGACTCAGGCTGGGTCGGAGGAGCCAGAGCCAACTGGTTGCAGGATGGGTCTCAGGGCAACAGGTGTCTAGGGGTTCCGGATGTTGACCGCAGAAGTTCCTGGGCCCAGGGCCACAGGTGGTCAGAGAAACCTGCTTCTCCCCAAGAAGAGGCCCTGGGCCCATCTGAGCCCAGGGGACAAGGCTGGGCCAGGGCAGAGCCATCTTGCATAGGAAGGCGGGGAGTCCACACAACAGGGCTCAGGGCCCCAGGCTGGACCCCCCAAGTCAGCCACACACTGGGCACCTCTGCCTTGCTGCTGGGAAGAGGCTTCGAAAGCCCCAGAGAACCCAGCCCTGGAGCACTGGCACGGTGAGTCCCTCGCATCCCTGGGGAGCCCCCCGCCACCTGGGGAGGCCATGAGGGGCCACAGGCAGAGGTCCAGGGTGGCCTGGTGCTAACTGCACATGGCAGGGGCCAATCTTCACCTCTGAGAGCGTGGGAAGTGGAGAGGTGCTATTTGTGGCCTGGTGCTGACACTCTGGGACCTCGGCCAGAGGAGGACGGGGAGGCACGGAGTAGCACATGGTGCAGGACTGCTACCACCGTGCCGTGAGGTCCCGGCCAGGGTCTGACCTAGGCAAAGGAATACCAGCTTCCCGTGGCCTGTGCACCCACAGCCATTGCTGCCTCCTGGCCTCGACTTTCCCATCTCTAAAATGGGACTCCTATCCACTTTCTCATGTAATGTTGCAAAGGTGATGTGGAGGATCCGCGTGAGGTGTGGCAAAGCACAGAGGGGCGTGGACACGCTCTAATACGAGTCCATGACCTGCTCTTGTGGTCACTTCACAGAGCTGCCCCTCTGCAGACAGTGGAAATTCCTGGATGTTCGCAGGAAACCAGGTGCTCTGCCCGTGGTGAGGACAACCTCAGGGCAGAGACCAGCTACGTAATCTGCAGGACTGGTGCCAAATGAAAATGCAGGGCCCCTGCTTAGAAGAATAAATAATTTAGGCAGGCCTAGAACCCCATCACTCTGGGAGGCTGAGGCAGAAGGATTGCAAGTTGAAGTTCAGCCTAAGCAAACGAGTGACCCAGGAAATCTCAACATGTAGAACTCACTCCACAAATAAAAAGGGTGGCAGAGGTAGGTCAGTGCAAAGGCCCTGGGTTCAATCCCTACTGCAAGAAGAAATACACATAGGCTAATTTCCAGGTGGAGTGACAGCAGTATGAAGCCCTTCAGCACTTGGGCCTCCATGACACCTTGCGAGTTACACACTACCAGAGCCAGCCATGCTCAGGGGTCTCTGCTCCCAGAACCAGTCTGAGGCCACCGTCCAGAAGCCTTAACCCTAGCAGCACTCCTGCAAGGACCCCTCTCCCCCCTGCCCCGTCCAAATTCAAACCGATGGCCAGGTTATCAAAGAAGGGAGGGAGCCAAAGGGAAGGAAAGCTGGGGAAAGTCAGACTGTCACCAGGCAGCTACCAGAGATAAGCCAGTCAGCGCCAGGTGGCCAGCAAGCAGCCAGACATTCAGTACCAGGCCACAAATAGCACCTCTCCACTTCCCACGCTCTCGGAGGGGAACAAGCCCCCCCCCCAGGGGCCCATCCGCTCCGGGCCACAGGCAGCCACTCCATGCATGCTACCCCCGCTCAGCATCAGAACATGGGGAGCAGTGTCCAGCACAGCCCTGGGGCACCTCAGGCCGATGGTGGCCAGGAGGACCAGTCCCCGAGTGTGGGAGGGGGAAGGGCACCTCGCTGAGTCACTCCCAGGGAGCAGGGCATTCACTAACCACTGACCTTGCACCCGAGCCAGCCCAGGGGACTCCGAGAGGCCAGGCCCGTTCACAGGAGGTCCAGGCCACAGGGTGATTGCAGCACACGGAGTCCCTGTCACACAAAAGCCCCACACCCAGTGTGCTCCACACTGACTGAGCTACACTGGCAGCAGCCCTGAGACTCTCAATGCCGCGCTCTCTGAAAGAAGGGAGGCCAGGGTCACACAGCCAGTCCATGGCAATCACAGCACTGGAACCCAGCTCAGTCTCACCATCCCGAATGAGGGTGTTGGGCACAGCAAATCCAGCTCCCCTGCTGGCTCTGGCCAGCAGGACCCACTATCTCCCCTCGTAGCATGGCCTGAGACACAGGGGCCCAGGAGAAGCCACTGGGGTAAGGGCTCAGCAGCAGGGCAGGAGAGCCATTTGACTATCCTCCAAGTCAAACAAACTTCCATTTCCCGCAAGGAACAGCTGGGCCCCTCCCCCATGGCGGGGCTGGGTTCCCAGGGCACTACCGAGGGCCTGAGCCCAGAAGCATCCACCTTGCTTTAATGCTGTGCTGTCTCTAAATTTGTCTCAGCTTTTGTGGTGTATTTTCAATCTGCACAGGGCCCACAAATCACATGTGCAGGCAGCCCTGTCCCCAACGCTGGGGGTGGGGCTGGGAACCCAGGAACTCTGCCCAGGTGAAAGGTTCCAATGCCACACGGGGCTCCTGGAAGGCCCAAGTCAGAGGCCGGGTTCTCTGAGGCAGATCCAGGCAGGGCTGGGGCTGAGGAACCTGACAACAGCTGTCACCCCCAGGACTGGACTCTGCAAGACCAGGTGCGGTGCCACATAGACACAGTCCCCAGAGCTGCAGAGCTGGCCACTCTCCCCGGGGTCCCAAAG